>JAVJIF010011212.1:0-160699 GCA_038442645.1 Agave tequilana | reverse complement strand
ATTTCACTACTCTAAAGTTAATTCTTCTATTGAAATCCTAAGTGCCTAAAGTGATCATAAGCAAAACTTAAAGTTGATTTTAGAAAGGTTGAAATAAAGCACATAAGATGGTTAGAAGAGTTCAATCTTTTCTTTAAAAAATCGTTTAGAATTGAATGTTAAATCATCAAGCGCTAAGAAGCAAGAATGAAGTAAAAATAGTTCAAGAAACGTTCATGAAAGAAGTAAGAGTTTAACGATCCAAACCCATCCTCATGTGCCTTCAAGAACACTTTCAAAAAGAAAGGCTTTTAAGTAAGGCGTGCATATGATTCATTGGGTCTTTTTCTTTAAAAACCAGAAGAGAAGAAGAACTAGAGAGAGTTACAATAGTGAGCCCAGAAAACCGTTTAGTTACTTATGGAAACAACAAAGAAAGCAAATAAACATGCAAGCCATACCGTAATACGAGTGGAAAAAAAAGCGGCTCGATTCTTGTATTGATGTCACTTCAATCTTCAAGTACAAGCACTCAATTCCTCTCTCCCACAAGTTTTGATACTGGACTACAAATTAAAAATAAGATTACAACTTTTGTGCTAGCTAACAAAGATCCTAAATCCTTAGAAAATAAACACAAATTCTAATCCTAGTTTTCGCTCCGTTTTCCTTTGCTGAAACCAGTATTTTAAGGGAGAAACCAAAAGGGTAGGATCCCGGAAGATTGGGGGAGCAAACGCTTCCCCAACAGACACTAACAAGCCGCGGAAACGCGCTAGGGCCGCGTTTCCGCGGCCCTGGTGTGGCCAGGTGGCCACACCCAACTGGTGGAGATCCCTGTTTGATGATTTGCCCGTATCTTCTGCTAGTTTTCTTATTTCTGCTCCAAAAGTTGACGAAACAGCCTTTGATTGTGTTGCTTTAACCGCTTGATTCAGGGAAGATTCTTCTCAACCTCTTGATATGCCAAGATTTTGCCCTGATTCCTTCATTTCGAATTTATTCTGAATTAAATCAGAATTTGGTGGGCTTTTGGGCTTGTTTCTCTTTTCTTTCTTTTAGCACTTGGGCCTACATTTAACAAAGAAAAAGAAGACTTATTTATACGATTTATTAGCTAAAAAGTATGATAAGGTGACAATGTAATGCAATATATGTGACTAATCACACCCCCACACTTATCTTTTGCTCGCCCTCGAGCAAAACATCAGATTATTTCTAATCAATTATTAGACCACTTTCGCAGGTCACTCGATTGCACTGAGCATGTGCAACAAGCCGTTAAACCTCTAGGTTACCCCTAGAGGATGAGTTTTGTCTCGTGAGGGTTTTCAGTGGATTACACCCACAAAATCCATAAAGAAAGATAAAAAGTTAGTATTTTCGAAAAGTATTTTTAAAGGAGAAAATATTTGAAGTATATTTGTGAGAGTTTAAGTAATCTATAAGTTATAGGAATATCAAATTTTTATTCCTAAACTTAGTCTTTATTCAAAAACATGCCATCAATTAAAGTAAGGAGTCAAATTGTTCTTCTCATCTAGTCTATTAATTTACCCTGAGTCGTATGCACCATCGTGACTGTGAAGTTGACTAAGGGTTCTTTAACATTAACTCCTATGCCTTATTTATTTTTGGTGGAATTTATTCTTTAATTTCATTAGGCTTTCTAATCTGCCCATGTAACGAGCCTTCAGTCGGTGACACCCAAACCGGACAGTTCTAGGGCACCAGGTGAGAAAACACCCCTAAGGATTTAAACACTCGAGCAAATAAGGTCACGAAACCAAGGTTTTTATTTATAAGATGTACCCTTTTTAGGCGTGAATACTTATGCTTCATGAGGCATAAATACCCAGCTTAATCAGAGGATTTATACTTTCTTTTTCAAACTTATCTAATTATCTTTTGCATAAATACCAAGGCTTGCTTAGGTCAAAGCACCTAGCTAATCAATAATTGGATTTGTTTATATTTTTTTCTTTTTCATAATATATTTTCTTATAAGGCATAAGAGTCTCTGTTTTTAAACCCTAAGTGTATTTAGTGTGCATATGTCATCAAGGTAAATATCAAGACTAAATTACTTTCACAAATTTTCTTCCTAACCCTAAAAATCAAACAAGTTATCTTATTTTGACCAAGTGTAAGAAATCCTAATTATGATTCTCCTATTCCTTAAAATTGACTTAATTTCTTACAAAAAATATATCAAAATAATGTTCTACCTTTCAAAAAGTTATATATATATATATATATATATTTTTAATATCAGTCATGTTAGAACCCTCCCCCACACTTATCTTATGTATTGTCCCCGATGTATGAAAGAAATGTATATATGCATGAAATAGAATATGAAAGAGGAAAGTTAGATACACTGGGTCAAAAAACCCATAGCCATTTCATTTACCGGCACCGATTCCAAGAAAGGTTTAAGGCGTTGACCATTTACCTTAAAGTCATTTCCGTTCTTGGTGTCACTGATCTCACTGCACCGTGTGGAAACATGATTTTTACAACGAATGGCCCAGTCCATCTTGATTTCAATTTTCCTGGAAAAAGGTGAAGCCTAGAATTATAGAGTAAGACTTTTGTCCAGGGACAAAGGTTTTTCTTATGATGTGCTTATCATAGAAAATCTTGACTCTATCTTTAGTGATCCTAGCATTTTCATAGGCCTCATTTCTCAATTCTTCTAATTCAGAAATTTATAATTTCTGAAGGTCACCGGTCTTAGTCAAGTCGAAATTCAACTGCTTGATTGCCCATAAGGCTCGGTGCTCTAACTCAACGGGCAAGTGACAAGGTTTGCCATAGACTAACCTATAAGGAGACATTCCTAGAATCGTCTTGAAAGCGATCCTGTAGGCCCATAAAGCATCTACAAGTTTGATGGACCAATCTTTTTAGTTTTGCTTCACAGTTTTCTCCAAGATAAGCTTGACTTGTCTATTGGAAACCTCAACTTGCCCACTGGTTTGAGGATGATAAGGTTGTGGACAACTTGTGAGTTATGGCATACTTTCGCATAAGAGCTTCAAAAGATCTATTGCAAAAGTGAGTGCCATTATCACTGATGATCGCACGAGGGGTTCCGAAGCGTGAAAAAATGTTCTCTTTCAAAAACTTTATGACAACTTTGTTATCATTAGTTTTACAAGGAATGGCTTCTACCCACTTGGACACATAATCCACAGCAACCAATATGTATTGGTTCCCGAATGAATTAGGAAATGGACCCATAAAGTCGATGCCCCCAAACATCGAAGAGTTCTATTTCTAGAAATGGGTTGAGGGGCATCATATTTCGTTTCGAGATCCTTCCTACCATTTGGCATCTTGGGCACGTCTTGCAGAATTCGTAGGCATCCTTGAACAAAATGGGCCAATAAAACCTGCTTTGTAGCACTTTTTCAGCAGTCTTGCGGGGACCAAAGTGTCCACCGCTGCAAGTTTGTGACAAAAAGATAGAACACTCTTAACCTCCTCATTGGGAATGCATCTCCTAATAATTTTGTCAGAACAGTACTGAAAAGATACGGTTCCTCCTAAAAGAAATACCGGACTTGGGATAAGAACCGGTATACATCGTTTTTGGACCAATGAGACGGAGTTTGGTTTGTGACTAAGTAATTCACTATATCAGCAAACCAAGGTTCCCTAGAAATAGCTAAGAGATATTCATCAGGAAAATCCTCATTTATGGGTAATTCATTGCATGGAGAATTAGGGATCCTTGAGAGATGGTCAGCAACAACATTTCTACGCCTTATTTATCTCGAATCTCAAGATCGAATTCTTTAAGAAGGAGGATCCAACGAATGAGTCGGGCCTTGGCATCCTTCTTCATCATGAGGTACCTAAGCGCAGAATGATTGGTGAAAATTGTGGTTTTGGACCCTAGTAGGTAGGGACGAAACTTCTCTAAGGCAAACACTACTGCCAAGAATTCCTTCTCAGTCGTAGTGTAGTTCAATTGAGCATCGTTGAGAGTCCTACTAGAGTAGTAAATCACATGCTGCTTGTTATCAATGTGTTGTCCTAGGACAGCGCCTATGGCAAAATCAGAAGCATCGCACATGATTTCGAATGGCTTAGACCAATCCGGTGCAGATATGATTGGTGCAGAAATAAGCTCTCTCTTAAGCTTCTCCCAAGAGTTTATGCATTCAGCATTGAAAGTGAAGGACACATCCTTAGCTAACAGATTAGTCAAGGGCCTAGTAATTTCGCTAAAATCCTTTATAAATCTTCGGTAGAAACCAGCGTGTCCTAAGAAGGATCTAATGTTCTTAACGCATTTGGGCATGAGAAGCTTAGCAATAACCTCAATTTTGGCTCTATCCACTTTAATTCCTTTCTTGGAGATTTCATTATCCAAGACAATTCCATGTTTTACTATGAAGTGCATTTCTCCCAGTTCAGTGTCAGATTTTTCTCAGCACAATATTGGAGGACGAGTTCTAAATGGTGGAGACATTGAGTGAAAGAATCTCCGTAGATGGAGAAATCATCCATAAAGATCTCTAAGAATCGTTCTACCATATCAGAGAAAAGACTCAACATGCAACGTTGAAACGTTGCTGGGGCATTGCATAAGCCGAAGGGCATTCGACGATAAGCAAATTTCCCAAATGGACAAGTAAACGTAGTCTTTTCTTGGTCCTCAGGAGCGATAGGGATCTGGTTATACCCTGAGTAACCGTCCAAGAAACAGTAATACTCGTGACCCGCCAAACGTTCAAGCATTTGATCAATGAAGGGAAGTGGAAAATGGTCCTTACGAGTTGCTGCATTAAGCTTCCTATAGTCGATGCAAACTCGGATCTTCGTGGGAAGTCGAGTTTGAACCAACTCTTTGTTCTCGTTTTCCACTACGGTGAAACCGAATTTCTTTGGAACCGCGTGGACAGGACTGACCCATTGGCTATCAGAAATGGGATAAATTATCCCATTGTCTAAGAGTTTTATGATTTCAGCATGAACAGCCTCTTGCATTATAGGGTTTAACCTACGCTGCGGGTCTCTTTTAGGTGTTGCGTCTTCATTGAGATGAATGCGATGTTGAACGATGGTTGGACTTAATCCCTTGATATCAGTCATAGTCCACCCAATGGCTTCCCCATGTTTTCTTAAAATTGCTTTAAGATCTTCTTCTTCCCCGTCATTTAAATGGGAGGCTATGATGACAGGAAAGGTCTCTTGTTCGCCTAGATAGGCGTACTTGAGATGCGCAGGTAAGCCTTTCAATTCTAAGGAAGAGGAAGGCTCACTGGAAGGACTAGTCAAATCTGTTGGCTCCATTATTGGTGAAATAGGGTGCGAGGCCCAATTCACAGCAGAATCTACAACCTGATCAAGATTAAAGTCGTCAGAATCTTACCCGAAGTAACACTCTGTTTCTAATTCCAATTCTTCCCTATGTTCACTTGTCAAGTTCTCAATTAGGTTGACTTCAAATGTTTGGTCCTCGATATCGCGGGGTTTTTTTCCTAAATTGAAGACATTGACTTCTCTAGTCATGTCCCCAAAGGTTAACCTCATAGACCCATTCCTATAATTGATGATAGCATTAGCAGTAGTAAGGAATGGTCGCCCTAGGATAACAGGAGTTTGATCCCTATGATTGGAGTTGGACACAGGTTGTGTCTCCAGAACTATGAAATCGACAGGGTAAATGAACTCTCCTACCCGGATTAGGACATCATTAATCTCCCCTTTTGGAACTTTTACAGACGGTCAGCCAATTGGATGGTGACTCGAGTTGGACTAAGATCGCCTAATCTGAGTTGTTGATAAACTGAGAATGGAGCAAGTTGATACTTGCCCCCAAGTCAAGAAGTGCACGACTAATCTCGGCTTGTCCTATTGTGCAGGCAATGGTGAGACTACCTGGATCCTTGTACTTGACAGGGATCGGACCCGATAGTAGCTCACTAATGTTAGTGGCTAAGAAGACCTTTTTTGGTATATTAGTCTTTCTCTTCTTGGTGCACATATCCTTAAGAAACTTAGCATAGGAAGGGACTTGTTGGATGGCATCAAGAAGTGGCACATTTATCTTCACTTGATTAAATATCTCAATTATCTTGTCCATGTATGGATTTTGCTTGTTATTTTTCAGCCTATTAGGAAATGGTACTATAGGCTGGTGCACCTGACTGGCTGACTTATCTTTTTCAGATTCGTCAGAATTAGAAGGTTTTGGATTAGATGAGGTAGATGCTTGGTTATGGTTGTGCTGAATGGGATTGGTTGGTGTTGACACTTGATTATCAACTCTCTTTCCTGACCTCAATGTATGAACATCATTACATTGATTCAATGAATTATCCTCAGCCAAATGGGCTTGTTGAGATTCCTCAGATTGGTTATTGGCTGACTAGGCAGGGTACCCTTTGATCGGGGAAAAACCGCGCACAAAAAGTGTATGTTTTGAAGTTAAGATTTAAAGTGTGTGTGCTTTGGCTTCCTCGATACTTTCGTTATAGCATAGAGGCTAAAACGAGTCGAATCCACAAGGATGGGAGGCGATAGAAGCTTTACCGGTTGATTCACATGTTCGTTAAAGATTCTTCAAAGTTTTAAAGAATGAAAAGAAAAGAAAAGAAAGAATGAAAAGAGAAGCACGGTGAAAACAAGAAGTGGGAAATATAGAACAGAATATGTTTGTGATTTTTGTATGTATATCTAAAATAAAGTGAAAAGGAAAGAAAACCCATGGCTACTAACTACTAATGACTCCACCAACATTCTAACCTCTTAGTGATAGTTACCTCACATGAATCATTGGCTATCACTAGTCCTTGGTTCAAGAGCTTTACAAAGCATGACTCATATGTAACTCATCACAACCCAACTCAACAAAACAAGTTCAAGTTACACTTAAACCATCAAAACTAAAGTAAGCATGGAGTAAAGTAATGTTAGCTTGTTAGTGGTTAGGAAGCTAAAGTTAGATCTATCATCATGAGCCATCAATGGCTCTTGCAAGAGCAAGGCCAAGTAGAGGCTATTAGATTCATGTGGATTATCATAAAAGAAGTTAGAATAGTTGGTGGTTAGTAGCTAGTGCCATGAGAGAAAAGATTAGCTACACATGTAAAAGAGATTGGAGAGAAGAAAACATAGAGAGGTAAAGAGAGCACATTTCATAGATTGTCACCTTCTATTACAAGCACTCTTGCATTCCAAGCATGTATCACTCTCTCTTCCTATTACAAGATCTACAAAATGGAAAATACAATGGAGGAAGAAGAACTAACCTAAACTAAACTACCCTAAACTACAACATGAAGATGAAACTACTCCTAAAACTCTGCATATCTCCTTGTTCTGGAACCCAGGGGGTATATATAGGCATCAGGGAAGAGGGGGGCCAGGGGACAAACGCTGGCCCGAAGCGCGGCCGCAGTCGCGGCCGTACGGCCGCGGAAACGCAGCCCAGGCCCCGCGCGCAGCGCTTCGAGCCGCGCGCGGTCCCGTCTATCCCCTGTCAGGCCCTGTGCCCAGTTTCGTCTTTGCAGCCCCTGGTTTTCACAGAATCAGCTCTCTAGGTCAATGGCTTTCTTTAATAGGCTTTTAATCACCAATTAAATGGTGATTTAGGGTCTTCTTATTCATTGCACACCATGGACCTAGAATCAAGCAAGCAAAGCTTTATTAGTAGAATTTAATATGAAATCAATGTGAAGATGTGATACAAATTATACAAAATTAGAGACTAATCACACCCCCACACTTATCTTTTGCTCGTCCCGAGCAAAACAAAAACTGAGTTATTACTCCACTTTCGCAGGTGACGCGATTGCACTGAGCATGTGCAATAAGCGTTAAACCTCTAAGTTTCCCCTAGAGGAGGAGTTTTGTCTCCTGAGGGTTTTCAGCGGATTACACCCACAAAATCCATAAAGAAAGAAATCAAATGTTAGTATTTTGAAAACACATTTTGAAATAGAGAAAAGTGTTGAAGTATTTTTGTGAAAATATAAGTGATCCAAGGTCAGAGGTTAACCAGAAATTTTTCTTTCTTAAACTAAGTCAAAATGCAAAAAATCTTGTTATAAATTAAATATAAGAATTTAAAATTGAATTGACTCTTTGATCTTTCATAAAATTCTTAGAAAAATATGCACTTTGTGAATAGTGAAGGTTTTTTGGGATATCGACTCTAACTTTCATGCCATTTATTTAATATATATTATTTTTTTAATTTATTTTTTCTTTTCTTTTTTTCTTCCCTTAGTTTTCTTAGGCTTTCTTATTTACCCGGGTAGTGAGCTTTTAGCCGGTGACTCCCAAACCAGATGGTCTTAGGGCACCAGTTGAGAAAACATCCCTCGGACTTAAGGACTCGAGTAAACAAGGCCACAAAACTAAAGGGGATTATTTTATTTTTGTGCACAATAATCATGCTTCCTAAGGCATAATTACTCAATTTCAATAAGTGATTTTTATTTATCATATAATTATATTTTTTTGTTTTTTTGTTTTTTTTGTTTTTTGTTTTTTGTTTTTTTGCATATTTTTATGGCATTTTCAGTCTTTGTTTCAATCCCAAAAATTGTGTAAGTGTGGAGTGCATAATCTAAGAAAAAAATTTAAGATCAAATTATCTTTTCAATCTTACTTTCTTATCCTATAATTTAGACAAGATCTATTATTTTGACTTGGTTTAAAATTTCATAATTTGAGGTCTTCCTAATTCCTAAGATAATCTTAATTTTCTTAAAAATAAATCAAAAAACTATTCTCTTGTTCAAAAAGTTTTGTAAAAAGAAAAGAAAAGTTTTTTTTTGAAAAGAAGTGTAAAGAAAGAAAATGTAAAACTAACTATGTTAGTAACCCTCCCCCACACTTATCTCACGCATTGTCCTCAATGCATCGTGAATGTGTATATACATAAAATAAATGGGAGAGAAGAAATTACCTCAAGGGGGTGGCTCTGGTGGTGGTCAGATTGGGCCAAGCATTGCGACCCAATCAAGATATCGTGGATCATCCAGAAACCCACCAAGGACCTCTCTAATATACCCTAGAAAAGAATTATGGATTGAATGGTCTTATTGAAAAATTTATCCCCATCTAATGGCCAATTTTCAAAAATAATGACTGAGTCATTTTCTTCAACATTCTTGTCCAACAATGAAGTGTGATTTTGAGAGATGACTGATTTGGACTCAAATGGAACAGGAACAAAATCGATACCGACACGGGAAGTTGAATCAGATCAAGTCGAGAGTCAACAATGAGAGTCGAAATTGGTTCAAAAATAGGGTCCAAACTAAAGAATTGATGTTCACACACTTTCCCCAACAATGAAGTATGATCATTAGAGATTGGTGATTCTATTTCATGGTGTACTAGTACAGGATTCAATGTTGACTCTGGAATAGAGAAAAAAATCTGGTAAGGATACCGGGTCATTATTGAATCAAAAAGTGAAATGGAGTTCCCAACAAGAAGTTCAGGATCACATTCAGCTTCGATTTCAATTTCAGGGAAGGGATAACTTGCCAAAATTTCTAGGTGACTTTCATAACTTGGAGATTGGTCAAGTTCAAATGTATGTTCTGAAATTGAAGCTGGATTTCCAAAACGACATGATTCATGGGTCCAATCAGTAGAGTTAGAGATATAAGAATTGATCAATGGTTGACAAGAAAAATTTCCTCGCTCTCATTGATCAGATCGCTCATTATTGAGTCTAACCTACTGACAGACAGGGTAACAGAATGTTAAATCTGAATCATGTCTTCCATACTTTTGTAATTGGTTTTTCTTGAAAAGATGAGTATGGAAGTTGATTTTGGAAATTGTGATGAAATTGTGAGTCCATCGGATTTTGCGGTTGCTGCTCAGACTCACGCAAGGGCTCCATACTCAAGTCCAGTATTGAAATTTGTTCATTTTGAATTGGTGAGACTGGAAAAGATGAGCATGACTCTTGAAAATTTGGTTGAGAGGATGAGTCCAACATGTTTTGCATTCTTTCACAAAAGACTTCCAAACGCTTTTCTAGTTTAGATTCTTCTTCAATTGGATGCTCTAGAAAAGGAGTATGTGGAGTTTAATGTGGGAAGGATTGTGAATTGAGCAAATTTTGCATTTGTTGTAGGGACTCTTCGATACTCTTTTCCAATGATGATTTTTCTTCAATTGGTGGTTCAGGAAAAGGAGTATATGAATTAAAATTATGGAACGAATATTGTGAAAATTGTGGACAAGATGGTTGAAAATTTGACTCGGGGTAGGTGAATCCCCATGAACTCTGTGAAGAGTTGAAATTATTTTGAAAATTATGGTCATATTGTTGGAGATATGGGTCATATTGATTCGAATAATCCCAACGCGGCATATATGGTTGGTTCATATTGTACATTGCCGGGTCAAAATATCCGAATCAAATGAGGTCGGGGTGGAATATGGATTCACATTATAATTGAAAGAATTGTTGTTAATAAAATTCATATCACAATTTACAAAAAGAAAAACAAACAAACAAATAAACAACAAAGAAAAAGAAAGAAAACAAGCCTATACTAGGGTTGACTTAGACCTAGACGACTCCTAACTAGTTTGACTGTCCACGGGGGTATATTGTCAGAATCTGACCACAAGTTAATCGTCCAGGTAGGGGCAAGATCAGTGGGAGGTATCCGTGCCGGAGCAACGGGCCTAATTATGCCAAACCACTATTCTTCGAGGTTTCGCCTCTCAATCCCCAACCTTAGACACCGATTTGACAAGAGTCGACTTCTAAAAACTTCCCCTTAGGTCAATCTCCTAAATGAGTCCGAGATGTCCCTAGGGGCCAACGTCTAGCAAATTTTATTAAGGCTTGGTTGTGTGAGTGGGGAAGTGATTTTTGGGCTAAGGAAGGGTAATGACTTCCCCACCTTATATTGTTTTGAGTTTTGTCCTTAAGTTAAATTTGTGCAAATGTGCAATATAGATAAGATGAACACAAAAAAGCGAGTAAATCACTGAAGTGTTTGTCCTAACTATATGCAATGCAATATGTACACCTCCTATAAGTATCACAACAACACAAGAATAAAATACAGTATATTGAAATAAAAATTG
Organism: Agave tequilana; assembly: GCA_038442645.1. Lineage (NCBI taxonomy): Eukaryota > Viridiplantae > Streptophyta > Magnoliopsida > Asparagales > Asparagaceae > Agave > Agave tequilana. Next base: position 149,632 of record JAVJIF010011212.1, on the reverse strand, counting down.
ACATGTGCTTAGATGCAAATGTCTAAGACGTTTTAAAGCATCTAATTTCTGTATTTTAGTTCTTAAAATTATTTACAGTGTACAACAAAAATTAGCAGCAGAGTATATGAATGTACAAGAAGTTACCCGACCACACTTGAGCAAGTGTGGACTTCTGCAATGCTAAAATTTAACCTGCACACTAAAAAATAAAGAAGAAAAGTTAACAAACTTGTGAATTAAACCATTCCCATCCCCGGCAACAGCGCCAAAATTGATCGGGAAAAATCGCGTACAAAAAGTGTATGTTTTGAAGTTAAGATTTAAAGTGTGTGTGCTTTGGCTTCCTCGATACTTCCGTTATAGCATAGAGGCTAAAACGAGTCGAATCTACAAGGATGGGAGGCGATAGAAGCTTTACCAGTTGATTCACGAGTTTGTTAATGATTCTTCAAAGTTTAAAAAATGAAAAGAAAAGAAAAGAAAGAATGAAAAGAGAAGCACGGTGAAAACAAAGAAGTGGGAAACATAGAAAAGAATATGTTTGTGATTTTTGTATGTATATCTAAAATAAAGTGAAAAGAAAAAAACCCATGGCTACTAACTACTACTGACTCCACCAACATTCAAATCTCTTAGTGATAGTTACCTCACATGTATCATTGGCTATCACTAGTCCTTGGTTCAAGAGCTTTACAAAGCATGACTCATATGTAACTCATCACAACCCAACTCAACAAAACAAGTTCAAGTTACACTTAAACCATCAAAACTAAAAGTAAGCATGGAGTAAAGTAATGTTAGCTTGTTAGTGGTTAGGAAGTTAGAGTTAGAACCATCATCATGAGCCATCAATGGCTCTTGCAAGAGCAAGGCCAAGTAGAGACTATTAGATTCATGTGGATTATCATAAAAGAAGTTAGAATAGTTGGTGGTTAGTAGTTAGTGCCATGAGAGAAAAGATTAGCTACACATGTAAAAGAGATTGGAGAGAAGAAAACATAGAGAGATAAAGAGAGCACTTTTCATAGATTGTCACCTTCTATTACAAGCACTCTTGCATTCCAAGCATGTATCACTCTCTCTTCCTATTACAAGATCTACAAAATGAAAAATACAATGGAGGAAGAAGAACTAACCTAAACTAAACTACCCTAAACTACAACATGAAAATGAAACTACTCCTAAAACTCTGCATATCTCCTTGTTCTGGAACCCAGGGGTATATATATAGGCATCAGGGAAGGGGGGGCCAGGGGACAAACCCTGGCCCGAAGCGCGGCCGCAGCGGCGGCCCTACAGTCGCCGCGCGCGCAGCTCTTCGAGCCGCGCGCGGTCCTGTCTGTCCCCTGTCAGGCCCTGTGCCCGGTTTCATCTTTACAGCCCCTGGTTTTCACAGAATCAGCTCTCTAGGTCAATAGCTATCTTTAATAGGCTTTTAATCACCAATTAAATGGTAATTTAGGGTCTTCTTCTTCATTGCACACCATGGACCTAGAATCAAGCACGCAAAGCTTTATTAGTAGAATTTAATATGAAATCAATGTAAAGATGTGATATAAATTATGAAAAATTAGAGACTAATCACCCTTCTGTCTCTCATTCTGTGGAGTGGCTAGTTGACTCATTTGAACCTCTAACCTCTGGATCGTTTGCATGAGAGAATCTTGGTTTTTCATATATCTTTCTATGTTTCTTTCAAAGTCAGTCATTCTTCTTTCTAGTTGAGGATTCTGGAAAGAGATTGTGGAGCTTGGTTGGAAAAATTCTGTTGATAATTTGAAAAGTTAGGTGGATGGTTGGGAGAATTATTATGGAAATTAGAGAAGTTGGGTTGATGATTGGAAGAATTATTACCATGATGGAAGTAGCTAGCATGATTTGATCGTGAATGGTCAGAGTTATTTTGGCTCCATGAGAAATTAGGGTGATTTCTCCAGCCGGGATTGTACGTTGGTGCGTAAGGATTGTTGTTCGGCCTTGAAAAGGTCGCATTCATCGGTTCATGGTATGGTTGCTGAGCCTGAAACACAGGGCATTCCTCGAATACATGATTCATGGCTTGACAGTAAGTAAAGCCCGGAGTTGGAAATTAGTTTGGGCTGACTTGATTGACTGGACTTGGTTCCTTCGTTTCTAGAGCTTCCAGTCTTCTAGCTAGATTAGCTAACTTAGCCTCATTAGCGATGGATTATTCGATAGAATGGAGACCTCCTTTTGAAGAGATGGAGTTGGGATTCCTAGACCTCACTAGTGGGTTCCCATTAGATGGTCTTCTCAGCTAGATTTTCATACAAATCCCATCCTTCATTTTCATCCTTCTGCAAGAAACCCCCTTGGCACATACTTTCTAAGAGGGTTTTGGTGGAATAGTCTAAACCGATATAAAAAATTTGGCATTGTCGCCATTTCTCTATTCCATGATGTGGACATTGGACAAGGAGGTCTTTAAAGCGTTCAAAGTATCTCCAGAACGGTTCACTAGGTTCTTACTTGAATTGCATGATCGTCTTCCTAATGAGAGCGGTTTTATGAATTGGATAGAATTTCTTCAAGAAGACCTTGATGAAACAATCCCAAGATGTGATAGAACCGGCCGCTAAGCTGTAGAGCCACTTCTTTGCTAGGTCCTTAAGTGTGAAAGGGACAAATCTCAACCTAATAGCATCATCTACAAGGTGTGAGATTTTCATCATTAGACATATTTCCTCAAATCTCTTATGAAGAAGTAGGCATCTTCGGACTCTAAGCCATGAAACTTGGGAGTGTATTGATGAATTGAGGCTTGAGCTCAAAATTATACTCACCAACCGATGGAAGTAGAATGCAAGATGGAAGTGAGGTTCTAATGGGGTAGAACCTATCCTGCAGTGATGTTGATTGAGCCATTACCGGATCTGGTCTTGGTTCAAACTTGGGTGGTTATGTGTTTTTAGTCAACCTAGATGAATTAGGGTCTCTTGACCACACTTGCATACACAAACACAAACACAATCACAAACAAGTTTACCAACAGTCAATAAGAATAATCAACCAAGCCTAGTCTAAGGTAACCTCGACCTAGACAACTCCTAACTGGTTGATTGTCCACAGGAGGTAGAATGTAGACTTTGACCATAAGCTAATCAGCCAGGTCAGGGCAAGATTGGTGGGAGGTTATCCGTCAAAGACGTTCCTTAATTAAGTAACCACCAATCTTCGGGCTTTCGGCCCTCAATCCCCTTCCTAGATACTGATTTGGCAGGAGTCAAATTCCAACACCTTCCCTCTTTAGGATAATCTCCTAGTGAGTTCGAGATGTCCCTAAGGCCAACGTCTATCAGATTTTATTAAAAAGCTTGGGATTGTGAGTGCTTGGAATCTAATTTTTGGGCTAAGGAAGGGTGATCAAATCCCCACCTTATCTTGTTATTGGGTGTTGCCCTTAAAATCAATTTTGTGCAAGTGTATAAGATAAATAAGATTCACTTAAAGCGATATAAATCAACCAAGAAATGAGTCCTATTCTGAATGCAATGCGTACGTACCTTGCTCTAGCACTCTTCAACAGTAAAGTAAATGAATTGAAAAGACTCGTGCCTAAAATGCAAACGTCTAATCAATTTTTTAAACTTTTCAACAAGTGTTTTACTGTTGGCTTAAAACAGAGATGGTGGATAACAGATATAGCAAGAATGTAACATACAAAAACTTAAATTTTTGCAAGCAATATGTCCTACAAAATGAGTTTTAGTAGTCCATGGAATTTTAGTATTTTTGCAAAGATATTTCTTGAAATTCTGTTTCCTACTTTCGAGAGTAGGGGCACAAAATTTGCAAGTCTTCTCTTGCAAAGATTGAATGCTAAATCTGAATCTTTAAGTCCCTGAAACAACACACAAAACTTGATAGAAAACAACTACACCGTTCCCTCCCCGACAACGACGCCAAAAATTTAATTGCTAAAATGGAAGAACAATCAAAGAGTTTAAGAATTTACCGTGTAGCTTGTGGCTAACGGGTCGTGTCCACGAGGAGGAATGCGATGGAAGCTTTTCAGTGAATCATTTAAAAACAAAAAATTGTGTTCATTTTTTAATGGAAAAGAGAGTGGAAAGAAAGAGATGATTGAAAGAGAAATTGCAACTTTTAGAAAAGGTTTTAGAGAAGGTGATTTAGAAAGCTCGAAAGTTGTTTTGTTGATTATAATAAGGAAGAGAATCTGGACTCACTATTTCACTACTCTAAAGTTAATTCTTCTATTGAAATCCTAAGTGCCTCAAAGTGATCATAAGCAAAACTTAAAGTTGATTTTAGAAAGGTTGAAGTAAAGCACATAAGATGGTTGGAAGAGTTCAATCTTTTCTTTGAAAAATCGTTTAGAATTGAATGTTAAATCATCAAGCGCGAAGAAGCAAGAATGAAGTAAAAACAGTTCAAGAAACGTTCATGAAAGAAGTAAGAGTTTAACGATCCAAACCCATCCTCATGTGCCTTCAAGAACATTCAAAGAAAGGCTTTTAAGTAAGGCATGCATATGATTCATTAGGTCTTTTTCTTTAAAAACCAGAAGAGAAGAAGAACTAGAGAGAGTTATAATAGTGAGCCCAGAAAACCGTTTAGTTACTTATGGAAAATAACGAAGAAAGCAAATAAACAATGCAAGCCATACCGTAATACGAGTGGAAGAAAAAGTGGCTCGATTCTTGTATTGATGTCACTTCAATCTTCAAGTATAAGCACTCAATTCCTCTCTCTCACAAGTTTTGATACTGGACTACAAATTAAAAAACAAGATTACAACTTTTGTGCTAGCTAACAAAGATCCTAAATTCTTAGAAAATAAACACAAATTCTAATCCTAGTCTTCGCTCCGTTTTCCTTTGCTGAAACCAGTATTTATAGGGAGAAACCAAAAGGGTAGGATCCCGGGAAGATTGGGGGAGCAAACGCTCCCCCAACAGACACTAACAAGCCGCGAAAACATGGCTAGGGCCGCGTTTCCGCGGCCTTGGTGTGGTCAGGTGGCCACACCCAACTGGTGGAGATCCCTACTTTGATGATTTGCCTGTATCTTCTACTGGTTTTCTTGTTTCTGCTCCAAAAGTTGACGAAATAGCCTTTGATTGTGTGGCTTCAACTGCTTGATTCAGGGAGGATTCTTCTCTCACCTCTTGATATGCCAAGATTTTGCTCTGATTCCTTCATTTCGAATTTATTCTGAATTAAATCAGAATTTGGTGGGCTTTTGGGCTTATTTCTCTTTTCTTTCTTTTAGCATTTGGGCCTACATTTAACAAAGAAAAAGAAGACTTATTTATAGGATTTATTAGCTAAAAAGTATGGTAAGGTGACAATGTAAATGCAATATATGTGACTAATCACATATCATATGGAGCTCTATCTCAAGCCTATTTAAGAGTTCTACATGATCAAGACTTCCCAAAGAGAGTTGATAATGATGTGTATTGTAATTGTTGATAGCATGTTAAAAGCCTTGAAACACACACACACACTCATAGTCTATTAGTCGACTTATAGTCTTTTGTAGTCGACTTATACATAGTATAGTCGACTTGCCTTTTTATGTAGTCGACTAGCTTTTTGTCCTGAAAGATCCTAACTCTCTGTTTGTCACTATTAGTCGACTTAACAGTATATATAGTCGACTAATAGACTTGTATAGTCGACTTAAACCTTTCCTCTGGTCGACTAGTTTTAGTTTCCAAAAACTTGTCTTTTGATTTCAACTTGACCTAGTCGACTTGGTCCCAATACTAGTTGACTAACACAGAGAAATTTGCCTACCCTAGTCGACTAACTCATATCTCAAGTCGACTAATGGCAGTTTCTGACTGTTGGACAGTTTCTGTTTTCTGGTGTTTCCTTTAACGTTATCCAACGTTTAAATATTCAAAATGGACCTAATAACTACCCTAACTAACCATAGAGTTCAGTTATAAATAGGGTTGTTATCTTAGGTTAAAATCACCAATTCAAATCAATAGTTTTCTGACCAAAACTCTGCCAAAATTCTGGTTCTCTGAAAACTATTTTTCCATTTTCTATTTATTCACTAAATTCTTACTCCAAGTGAAGATTTCTGAAAGTCAACCTATAATAGCCCTTGTCCACGATCACATACGATTCAAGGCTTATAGGAAAGTTTGTAATCACTCAAAGGAAGCATTGTACAAGAGCGTCTTCGGGTTGAAGAGAGTTTGTACAAGGTGTTGTGGTCTTCTTGGTTGTAAGAAGAGTTGTATACATTTGGCAAAGGGGATTTGTCAAGTGGGATACAAGGTGTTGATTTTGGGTGTACAAAGTCAAAGGATTAAGGAAAATCTCAAGCGGGTGGCTTGGAGACTGGATGTAGGTCACGAGGACCGAACCAGGATAAATCACTCATGTTTGCGTTTGCTTAAATTTTCTGTGATTTATTTTCCTTATTGCAAGTACGTTTATTTCTTTAACACTAATATCCTTGTGTGAGTGTTGACATATATTTTTGATCCACATTTGGCATCATCTCGGGACCAACAATTCTCTCTCCCAATCACGGACGTCATGATTGACAATACATGCGGGTTTGAGTGAATGTCATTCATGGATTCTCAGGGTATAATCAAATCAAAATGTATCCTGATGATGAAAAACATACTTCTTTCAGGACACCACTAGGGGTATACTGCTATACTGTCATGCCCTTCGGACTGAAGAATGCGGGGGCCACATATCAGAGAGCTATGAATGCAATTTTTCACGAGCATATGCGTAAAACAGTGGAATGCTATGTTGACGACATTGCAGTGAAAAGCCGTACCAAAGGTGATCACATAGCCGATCTGAAGACAATCTTTGAAATCATGCGGGCACTTCAGTTGAAGATGAACCTCACCAAATCCTTCCTGGGGGTGGTAAGCGGCAAATTCTTAGGTTTGTGGTAACTTCCAAAGGAATTCATTTAGACCCGGAAAAACTTCACGCTATCCAGGAGATGCAACCTCCAAGGAACCTCAGGGAGCTTAGGGGATTGCAAGGACGACTGGCATACATCCGAAGGTTTATCTCAAATCTCTCTGGAAGATGCCAACCCTTTACCAAATTGATGAAAAAGGGTGTCTCATTCATCTGGGATGATGCTTGCCAACAAGCATTCGAGGAAATCAAACGATACCTCACGTAACCACCGGTCCTTACAGCTCCGGTGACTGAAAAACCTTTCCTGATATATGCTCGAGCGATGGATCTTTCTTTAGGAGTTTTGCTAGCCTAGAATAATGATCAGGGACACGAGCAAGCAATCTACTATCTGAGTAGGACTATGATCGGAGCCGAGTATTGGTACAACCCGATCGAAAAGGAATGTTTGGCATTGGTATTTGTTGTTCAGAAAATGCGACATTACTTGGTGGGCCAGACTATAAACGTCATATCAAGGGTTAACCCTTTGAGGTTACTCATGATGAAGCCATCATCACTAAACGGTCGACTAAAAAAATTGGCCATACTACTATCCTAATATGAAATGCGCATTTTACCACAAAAAGCCATGAAGGGACAAGCGGTGGCGGATTTCTTGGCTGAGCATTCAGATCCGAGGACAACCGAACTTTACGAGGATCTCCCAGACGAAGTCGCCGAAGTTTGTTTGACCCAGACATCTTTTGAAAGACAAGTGTGGCAACTCTTCTTCGACGGTGCATCGAGAACAGGTCTGTAAGGGCATGTAATAGCCGGAGTAGGGATAGTACTCGTCTCCCCACAGAACTATGTGATTCCTCGAGCTTTCTCATTAACCGAGCCCTGCTCCAACAACATAGCGGAATACAATGCCCTCTTGATTGGAATGCAAATAGCCGATGAGATTAGCGTTAAAATATCGAGGCATATGATAACTCTAAACTCATCGTTAACCAAGTTCGCGGGGAGTATGAAGTCAGACATGAAGACTTAATACCCTATTACCTGGCAACTATCTCTTTGGCCAACGGGTTTTGAAACTTTTACATCGACCATGTACCACGCCAGCAAAATGCGCATGCAGATGCATTGGCATCTCTCGCTGCCTCTTTAGCCCTTCCAGCTGGAGTAGTAGAAAAAATACTTGTCTATAGCCACGACTTGTATTGCCCAAGAATCGTTTTTGAAGATCACCAAAAGCTAACAGGAGATTGTCCAGTTAAAGAAGCTCTTGAGTCGTCAGCCGGTCTAGAGCCTAGGGATTGGCGATTCTCTTACATTGACTATGCCTTGTATGGCATCCTTCCTGATAATCCCAAAGAAGCGTCCGCCATTAGAAGGAAAGCCCCTAAATTCTACTATAATGCGATCATGCGAACACTATATCATCGATCGCATGTTGAGATCTTTCTCATGTGTCTGTCATGAAAAGAGGCGCAGAAGGTACTCAAAGAAGCACATGACGGCATGTGTGGAGCTCATCAACCTAGTCCAAAGCTTAGGGATCGACTTCAAAGATTGGGATATTATTGGCCTAGGATGATCCCTGATGCCATCACTTATGCCAAACGATGTCAAGCCTGTCAAGTCCATGGTGATTTTATCTATCAAGCACCGGGGTATCTTCGCTCTACAACTTCTACCTGGCAATTTGAGATGTGGGGGAAGGACGTAGTCGGCCCTATAAGCCCACCATCATCCAAAGGACACCAGTTCATCTTAGGTATAACCGATTACTTCTCTAAATGAGCCGAAGCTATCCCTTTGAGGAAAGTAAAGACATCTGATGTAATTAAATTCGTTAAATATCACGTCATATACCATTTTGGTATGCCACGACGAATTATACACGACAACGGGCCCCAATTCGTCAGTCAGGCTTTTCAGAGATTCTGCAACAAGTTCAGAATTCAGAGTGTGTCCTCAATGGCATACTACTCAGCTGCTAACAGCCTTGCAGAAGCTTTCAACAAGACTATTGGCAAGCTTCTCAAGAAATTCGTCTCAAAAAGCCAACGTGATTGGGACGACAAATTAGGTGAATGCTTATGGGTCTATCGCACGACAGTACGAACCCCAATGAAGACTATACCATTCTCTTTGGTATATGGGAGTGAAGCAGTACTCTCGCTAGAAATTCAAATCTCATGTCTATGCATCACCTTGACAGCAGAGATGACAAATGAGGAGAAGCATCGACTGCGACTCTAAGAACTGGAGGCTTTAGACGATAAATGTCTGCAAGCCCAACAGAAAATCGAGCTCTACCAAGCTCGAATTACCTGAGCCTTCAACAAGAAAGTTAAGGAGCGAACTTTCAAGAAAGGTGACCTTGTCTTAGCTGTTAGAAGACTATGGTATTGACACATAGGACAAAAGAAAAATTTCAACCCAAATGGGAAGGACCATTTGTAGTGGAGTCGGTCTACTCAAATGGAGCATATCGCCTCATAACTTCAGATGATGATACGCTCATGATGCCAATCAATGGCAAATTCTTGAAGAAATACTATCCCTGATAGCACTCTTACCCCGATCAAGTTAATACTGCACCTCTGATCAAAACTCCAGATCCAAGAAGAGCTTCTTTCCGTTACAAGATCACATCACGATAGATCAGTGTCAAGCTAATCGAGCACTGGCTGCATCATGATGCATGATGTAAATACTGAGAAAGAAACAAAATGTGAAACTTTGGTTTTAGCTTAGTTAATCTTCTGACTGACATCCGACGCCTCCGATGGCCAAGGATAGAGGAAAATGTTAGCTTTTAAGCCCAACATAAGTCTTCGATAACTCATTATGCTGAGGGGAATAGCATGGCTAGCCCAACTCAAACGGTAGTTGGTAAAGGCATACCAAATTCGTTGATAGCTGAGGCTTTGCAAAAATCCTAGTGGTCTTGATCTCACTCTCTTTCAAAATCTCTTACCAATTCTCACCCGCAGAAAGGTAAGACCATAAAAAATACCGGTGTTCCTCTCCCTAATGAAATGAACTGGATCTGTCAAGTTAACACTATACCTCTGACAATGAAAAACTTCAATACTCCCCAGCGAGTACGAACTTCACTTGTCTCTCCTCTACATGGAATAGCAAGTCTTCAAATTTGTCAAGTTAACACTACATCTCTGACATTCCAAATTCCTTTTGTCAATTCTCATCCACAGAATGACAAATCCTCAAATTGCTTCTATAACGAACCAATTCTTGTCAAGTTAACATCACATCTCTGAGAGATTACTGTTAAGTTTAACATTACACCTCTAACAGTGATTAAGTTGCTGCCAAGTTCAACATTAAACCTCTGGCAGTCGCTTTCCCTCAGGCTTCCATATTGAAGCTGAGATGAGTGATACTAAGTTTAATACCACACTTCTAGCGTCCGGCTCATTACTAAGTTAAACAATACACCTATGGCCATGACTTTCCCTCGGACTTCCTTGTCGAAGTCGAGATGACCAATGCCAAGTTCAATATTACACCTCTAGCATTACCTTCACTATCAAGTTTAACATTACACCTATGACAGTGACGCTTTCAGTTTTCCCAAATGAAGCTGAAACACTCTTGAGTCAAGTTAACATCACACCTCTGACTCATATCCTTGTTGAGTTAACATCACACTTCTGACAAGATTTAATTCAACCTGTTAAGTTAATATCACACCTCTAACAGTAAAAATTTTTCATTAAATCCCCTGCGAGTCTAGTCTCACTTGTTATTCTTGTCAACAGAATAACGAGTCTACTTAAAAACATTGTTGGGTTAACAGTACACCTCTAATAGTGTTTTCATTAAATCCCCGGCTGAGTCTTAGTCAAGTTAATACTAAACCTCTGATGAAAACTCATTTGTAATCCTCTGTAGGGGTACAAATTTCACTTGTCATTCTCATTTATAGATTGGCAGGTTCACAAGAACTATCCTACTCCTATCAAGTTAACATCACACCTCTGATAGTAATCTTGAATTCCTAGAATGGAATTTTTTCAACTTTGACTTGCTAAGTTAATTATTGCATTTCTATCAAGTCAAGAATCCCTACTTCCATGTGTCTGATTTTCAAAAAAAAACAGAGAAATTCAAGACATATATGAAGATAAGAAAAAGTATCACTTTTATTTTCAAAGTGGTACAAGACGCTCTCTTATACAATAAGATTGAGTGTTACAAAAAAGGAGTACAAAGAAGTCCCTCTCTCTCAATAAAAGGTTGCACTCGCTCCTTGATGCATTTTCACCACGCTGATGTTTTCCATTGATTTTGCAAAGGGGAAAACTTACAAAAAAAGTGTCGAGGAGCTAAATTACAAGTAGCACAAAAGATTACAAGTAGAACTCCTCTGAGATTCTGGAGAAGTGTGCCGATAGGAGTTTGTTCAGCGCACGACCACTTTGTCCCTTTGACGATGCGATCGATGGGATTCCCTTCTCGCCTGGTTCGGAGAATCAGAGAACAGAAGGTTGGTAGAATCCTCTTGTTACTTCTCAAACTGCTTTCACTTGAGAATTCCTTCTCGCCTGGTTCCGAAAATTCCTTGAGAGGAAGGAAGGTATTAGGGTATCAGCACCCTGATTAGAGAAGTAGTTCTCTGAATTCTTGAAAACTAGAGAATAGATCTCTCTGTGCGTGCGTTTATGCGCCTCTTGTGTGCTCTCTCTCCTCTTTTTTTGGTTGTATGCCTCTGGTGGATATTTATAGAGAAAGCAGGGGTATAATTATCCCTTGAAAATCTGAAAACAGATTGAGTCAATCTGTTTAAATCTAGAAAGTAGCCTTACTGCGAGGCTAGAATCAGCTTCTGCGAAGCTAGGAATAGCAGGTAGGTCGATCTTCTAATCTATTTTGATTCTTTCCAAATAATTAAAAGATCTCCCCTGATCTTCTTACTTGTTTTAGGAGAGTCAAGAGATTATGGCAAACAACTGCCAAATTTGATCTCAGATTTGATCTTGATTAGATTTGATCTTGATCTTGAATTGATTTGATCTCATCTGGAGATTTAATTGGTCAAAGGTTGACCATGAAAGACCCGCAGCTGAGCTGCCGCATTGAGCTCGTAGCGGAGTTGGAAGGAGCATCTGGCGAAGTTAGAAGAAAGCTCTCCAGCGGAGCTAGATAACATCTGTGGCGAAACTACCGAACATCCTTCTGCGTAGTTGTGTGTGGCTTCGAGCGAAGCTAACTCTCTATGGAGTTAACTGAGTGCTTTAGGCGAAACTGAAAGTTAACTCACTGATAGAGCTTTGAATAGCTTCAAGGCGAAGTTGAATAAACTTAGCCTCTCAGGTGAGGCTATCCCCTTGGGCTCATGTAATGCTAAGTGTTGAGCTAACCTAGCATCTTAGACCTACTTAGGTCTCTTCAGAGACAATCTAGGCTCACTGTCTGCTTCACTAGATCAGTAGAGTCTAAGTTGCTGCTTTGTCCCTCGGAGATGGGTACAGAACTGGTCGTCAGCTTGTCTGTCACTTGTCTTTTGTAAATGTCAACAAGTTTAGGCATTGTTCAGGCCAGTAAGAATCTTGTCTTTTTTAAAGTATCAAAAAGACCCCCTTCAAAGTTTTGAAAGTCTGCAATGGAATGGTTCAGGCTTCGAAATACTTTGAATTGATTTGATTGATGGTATATGAAGTACGAACGTTGCCATGGTGGTTGAGTTCAGCTTCGCTTTCAATCTTGCTTTAGGATAAATTCACCGAAGAATCGTGTAGATTCGCGATCCTGGGTAGCTTCGCGTCCAAGTCTCCCGGAGGAGATTCGCTTCAAATTGGTCTTGGAACGCCGTTCCTTTCCCGAGACTAACTGCTTTCAGCTAGTTACGAGAAGGATTATTTCCTTTCCCGAATTTAAAATAACTTCTCTTGCATTAACGAGGGAGATCATTCCTTCATTGTGCATTTTCGAGGGAGACTATTCCCTTTCTCAAGGCTCAGTAAATGCCTTAAATTCGCTTGAGCTTCTATGCTTGAAGCAGCAGCGGTGCGATCAGGCCATGAGGCCTATAAATAGGACACTTGAAATCCTCTACAGAGAAGCAGTCTGTTCATGACTTCTCCTGGTTGTTCAGAGAAATATACTCAGATTTCTGAAACAGTGGGGGTGCCCGTCATTAACCGGCCAAGAACTGGTGAGTCTCAGTCATCCAGAGATGTTACCAATGAAATAATGACTTTAGGGAGTTTATCTCCCTTAATTTAGCTTTATCAGCTGCTTCAGAGATTGATTTCCCTTGTTGTTCATTTTGTATCTGACTGATCTGCAGAGAAGGGCTTCAGCCCTATTTCCCAGCTTCCCGGTGAAGCTATCAATTTCACTTGATCAAAGAAAGATCATTGCATACTTGCCTGCTAAGTTCGCCATATAGGCAGGAATTAGGATTTAGTTTCTTCAAGGTTGAGCCAGTCTTGCCATACAGGTGGGGTCAAGACTGTGTCCCTCTGGATCAGTCTGGCTTAGCCGTATAGGCGAGGCTAGGACTTAGCTCTTTTTGAGGCTCCTTCAGTATAACTGTCTTAGGCGGAGCTAAGACTTGGCTTACGCTGAGCTAGCCCATCATCACTGTGCAAGCGAGGCTATCTTCTTCTTAATTGAAATCCATCCTTAAATTGCAACTAAATCGGATATAAATTGCTTCGCCCCAAAGAATTTGCCTTAGCGTGCCATGCTTGCATTTTTTCTTTATTTTACTGCTAATCTGTTTTCAGTTAGCATTGCAGTGAGCTATGCTTGCCAGTCTTTTATTTTGATGAAAGAGACCAGAAAGTTGCCTCTTGCCTTTCCAGTTGAAACTTTAAATTCTAAGCAGGAGAAACAACTGGGGCAGCTGATGTGTGTTCCCAGAAGAGGTTGCAGTCGCTTATCCGAGATGATCCACTTCGAGGCGGGGCTGCTAGTCGCTTATCCGAGATGATCCACTTCGGGAAAGCGGACGTCACCTGTAAGGTCTCGGATCCTTTGCCAATTTTCATCAAAGACGATCAACCGGTCCTTTGCCAATTTTCATCAAAGAAGATCCAGCTTCTTGATGGCAAAATCAGCCATTATGCGAAGGATTACGGCCTTGTGCAGGAGGAAGGCCTTTCGTGTCCAGTTGGTTTGGCTTGGAAGTAGACAGGACCACTTGTATGCCTTTGGAGCAATGACTCGGTTATACGAAAGATAACCTTGATGTAGTAGTATCAATGTACCTTCCCTTTTGAATCACTAAAAGTTTACTTTCTGCTTATCTGCTTTGTTTCTCCTTCTTTTTGACTCGAGAAGACCTGAAGCGGACCAACTTAGGCAAGTCTTTTCTCTAGGAGGAATTAGAAGCTCTCAGCGGAGCTAAACTTCCGGCGAAGTTGGGGACCGATTTCGGAGCTAAAGCATGTTTGTCAGTGAAGTCATTCATGCATCGCGCTAAGCCAGCACTAGACTCACGGCGGAGTTAACCCTTAGTGCGGCTGAAGTAACGCTTCTTAGGAAAGCGCTTTAGGCGCTGTTTCAAATTAATTTGAAATGACTGCCTGCGCTCCTTTTGAGGAGGCGATATTTAGGCAATCATCAGCCTATGAAAGCCTGATCGGGCTGAAAGAGAAGGCACCACTTCTCTTTGAATTTTCAAAGCACTGCAAACCCTTTCTTCTTCTTTCTTCTTCGTTTGAGAATCCAAGAACTTCTACAGTTCTTCAATGGCTCCCAAGAGACGAGCAGGAAAAGAGGTGTCAACCTCTACGACGGAGGGTCCTTCTCCTCCTCCGGTCATCGAATGACCTATCGCGGGTAGGGATTTTTCCCTTTTGATCAGAGATTTTCATCTCTCTTTTAAAGCCGATTTTTGGCTATCTTCTGATAAACCCAGAGCGATCAATCATGATCTCATGATCTTAGGGAGTTCAATTCCCTGAATTTCTCTTGATTTCTTGATCGGGATCGTAGAACCAAAGGGTCCTTTCTTCAAGCTTCCAGGCGAAGCTATCCCTTAGGTGGTTCACATCCTATTGAATGATAGGGTGCGAAGCTAGCCTTCGGAGTGTGACTGAAAAGGACCTTAGTGCCCTTAAATAAATTTTTAGGCAGCAGTACCCTTCTGATGAAGTTAGCCCCTGGGGCTTTGTCATGTTCTGTTGTTCGAGGTCAAGCTTCTAGACCGAAGCTAACACTTGGATATTTTCCTGCTTCCTGCCTTCGTGTGGAGCGTGGAGTTATGCTGCAGCTGCGAAGCTAAGCTTCAGGGCGAAGCTATCATTAGGCCAGCTTCGCTCGGAGAGCGATGCTATGCCTTAACAAAATTACATTCTTGTCTTAGCCCTTGTTTGGCTGATGAACTAATCATAGTTTCTCCTTATTTTTACAGTGCACTGTACTGCTGGTCC
This sequence comes from Agave tequilana, assembly GCA_038442645.1. Classification (NCBI taxonomy): domain Eukaryota; kingdom Viridiplantae; phylum Streptophyta; class Magnoliopsida; order Asparagales; family Asparagaceae; genus Agave; species Agave tequilana. The sequence continues at coordinate 134,351 of JAVJIF010011212.1, read as the reverse complement.
TCTGAACAGTCTCTTTGGCACAGCCAGGGGGCTAGATGGCCACGTCAGCCTGTAGTTTCAAGGGCAGGCTTCATTATTCAGCGAGCGAAGCTCTCCTGCTTGGGATGCACATATTCGTGGTGGGGATCAGTGCACCATGAGGAGCATCTTAACTATTGTTCCCCTTGAAGATTCTGACCGAAGAATCTATCGAAAGCCCGGCTTCATATTTGGAGATGTAACGCCAGACAACGATCACCAGCTGCTAGCTGGAGAGGGGTAGTGATTTTCAAATTAGATGGCAAGAAGTACTATCTCCCATCTAGCAAGCAGCATTTTCCCTTGTCCTTCTTTCAATGCGTGACGAGGGATTGAAAGATGTAGTGGCAAGTGACTCGGACTACTGACTCCGTTCACGTAGGGAAGTTGATAATTCTGTCCCCTGGTTACACAAGGACGGGTCCTCCTCGCTGCATATTGGGTCTTCACTCTGGGAATGTACTTCCAGACATCCCAGTGGGAGAAAATTCCGCGGTGGCTCAGACCTTTGGAAATCAGTTCTTTAAAGTTTGTGGCAATTATCCAGCCACTGATTTCAGGACTCCAAAATGGATTCACCCTCCCAAGGCATGGTGGAGGGACTTGACTTTATATGTTCTTGCTCATTTTGAGGAGGATCTGGAAAGGTTGAGGCTTTATGAGGCCCTCAGGGCGACTTGTTATGGCATTCAGATGAGCGTAGCGAACTCTACGCCATCTTTGAGTTATACTGCCCGGCTACAGGGACCTTCTTCACCCCTATTGGCGAATTGGGTATGGCTCTGCACGAGATATTGGAAGTCTCTGCTCTGCCTTTGGGGTCTATCCCATATGAAGAATATTTCCCGTGCGAGGCGGAATTGGCACTTCTGGAGAAGCAGGAGCCCGCTTTACTTGAGACCTACCAGGAATTGATGTGCCACCTCTACATTTGTTCCAGCATGCATGGGAGCCATAAGGGAGCTTCATGCAGTCTGAAGAGCTGGGAAAATTATTTGTTCCCCGACTTGGAAGGTACTCCTGAAGCAGCTCATTGTGGAGTTGCAGATGAAGACATCTTTCGACAGATGCAAGAGCACTCTCAAGGGGATTTAATTCTGGAAGAAGATGACGGACCCTATGAGAAAGGCGATATTCTTTGGAGTTTTCACCACCAGGCTCGTCGATCGATGTCTCGGAAGGCACTTCTAGCTGGTTTCTTAACGGTCTGGTTGAAGAGATGTGTGGTGCCCTCTTCGTCTGGCGATGTCATTCATCTGACTGTCTTATTGTCTGCCGTTCGTCTGGTCCATGGTCATTCTCTTGGACTTCTTCCAGCCATGGTGTGTTGTATTCAAAGAGGCCTTCGTGCATTGACGGAGGCTTTCTGTAGGCCACCAACAACGAAGCGGGGAAAGGGGACTATCTTGCCTCGCGACGGACCAAACCCCAGAATAGGTTTGCCATATACTTATCTAATGGCATGGTTCGCCCTTCACTGTCCTTCCATCATTCAAGCTGGAGAGGAGCCCCCAGAGGGTATTCGAATGGCGCTTCTCCGTCGATTCGAGGGGTGTTCATGGTCAAAGACTTATGTGGCTGCAGTCCGTAAGCTGCTGTGCCATCATGACGTCTATAGTCTTTTCCGATGTTTCCCCTACATTCGCGATGCGAGCTATGGTGAAGAATTCAAGGATGTGGGAGAAGGGCAGACGTCATTGAGTCGGGGAGTCTTCGAGTGGCTGGTTAGCATCCGGCCATCACACTTGTTGTATAGAAGTGGGGACACCTATTACTTGGAGCCCTATGTTCTGAGTCGGTTTGCCCGCCAGTTTGGGTATGACCAACTGTATGTAGGCAATCCAACAGTAGTCTGGCCTTCATGGGGAGTCTTATCGATGGAGCTCGTGCCTGGCGATTCTTCATTGCTGGCTGTACTGAGGCGCGACTCTGCATGCCGCTAAGGACTCTGAACCTTCTGACGACCCTAGGATTCTGCCAGTGGTATAGAACTTCGAACTCCACACCCACTGGATTTTTCATTAAATCCTTTGGTGTGAGTTAATCTTTCAGCGGCTGAAGCGGAAGGTCACTGAGAAGAGCGAGGGTAAGAGGGTCCGCGTTCCAGGCCTCGGGGAATTCATCGCCGTTGATGATAGTGAAGCCTCGGATGCAGGAAGTCCTCGCTTTGAAGCGGATACGGGTGCTGAAGCTCCAATAGCTGCTTCTGGTGGGGTAGGCACGGCCCCCATGGAAAATGTTGATGTGGAAGAAGTCGAGGAAGAAGATGCTGACATCCACTTTAAGCGAAAGCGGGAAGGTGGATCTTGTAGGAAGAGGGTAGTGAAGAAGCCTCGTCACTACGCTCCTACGGTTGTTGCAGAGAGCAAATTATCTGCAGTGCCTCCTCCTCCTGCCCCATTAATCATTAAGTTATCGGCTCCTAGGCCGACTACTGGTAAAGCTGCTCCGGACCCGGGTAAGATCAGCTCCGTTCTTGTAATATACTTCTTATGTGTTCCATATAGCTGAAAAACACCTAGAGGGGGGTGAATAGGTGTAATTGCTAATCTAACAATCTTTTTAAAACTAAGATGGATGAATGATGCAATGATCTCTCAAAACAAGACTATACCCCATGAGAGGTTCTGAACTCCTTCCTCCTGATTCCCCTTGAATGGGTTAGAGGTGCGCAATGCAACCTTGTTGTATGAGAATTGATCGAACAAAGAATGAATAATATGCAATGATGAAATGCACATAAGATATATCACAAGTATCACAAACTAGAGGCAATAACACAAGGTAAGAAAACTAGATCTCAAGCAAGTAATTGAAGGAAATAGAGTGCAGGAGAAATTTAAAGCAAAATGGACACAAAGCAATCGCAAACACAAGATGTTTGTTTCGAGGTTCGAGCCACCGCTCTACTCCCCACCTTCACCTCCGTGAAGGGTTTTCACTATCCACCGAGGACGATTACAACAGTTTACCAAAGAACCGAGCACCGAGCTCCACCACTTACAATAACCTCTACCGAAGAGGTGTCTCCACAAGAACAAGAAGAAGGAACAAGTAGCCAAGTGATCACCAAAAGGATCACAAACTTCTTACAAACACTTTCCCTTTACAACTTCCTTATAGAATGAGGATGGAAATTTTGGCTCTATGAAGTGTAGTGAGAAAAACTCAGTTGTAGAGATGATTTTTGCTAGAGAACACAACTGAAAACAAGCTCAAGAAAGAATGAAAATTGGAGAGCTTAAAAAACTTTTCTTCTCTTTTGAAAACTTTGAAAACTTAGGTATTTTTCTTTGTGTTTTGCAAGAGACTCTTCTCCTCTATTTATAGGGAGAGAAATAGGTTAAAAACAATTTATTTTAAGCTTATTTGCTCTGAAAAAGATCTCCAAAACCTCAGAAAAAGTCTGCCAAAACAGATTAAAAAGACAGATTTCAGAATTGCACAAAAGAGGAAAGAGTCGTTGGAACTTTGCAGGCCTGACGGTCGACTGGTCCGGTCGACCGTCCGCTCAGCTGGCAAAGAGCCGTTGGGCTCCGGTCGACCCCAGGGTCGACCGTCCTCTAAAAGAAAAACACAGTTTTCTACGGGCGGTCGACCCGGCGGTCGACCCAGAAAACCCGAGAGCAAGCTTGCAGACAGTCGGCTGACCCGGGCGGTCGGCCGACAGACATGCACAAGCGTGCATGTCCTGTGCAGGTGCTGGTCGACCGGGCCGGTCGGCCGGTCAAGCCTGAACAGAAAAACAGCAAGTGCCAGACTTTGGAATAATTTTGTAAAAAATGTTTTGAAGTAAAGAAAACTAAGTATCATGCTAGAAAGAGTATACATGATCTAAATATGATATATGTCTTTGTAAAAAATTAGGATCATGTATTTTTGTCAAGGCATGAAACTTAGACACAAAAACTTAAACATGAAAACTTGTATACAAAAAAAAAGTGTGTGTGTATCCTAGAGCCAATTTTTCAAAATCAAACTTTAACAAACTATTTCTTACATTGGTTCTAAGGACTACAAGTTCTTCAAGTGGGCTTCTCCATATGATCTTGAAAACTTGATTCCTAAGCCCGAATTGAGGAGACTTGAGTCAAAACGCCTTCCTTTAGGAAAGAAACCTTCTATTTTAATTAGAACCCTGAAACACACTCAAACAACAAGTATTATTAGTACAAATAACTAATATGTTTTGTAATCATCAAAACACACTAAAAACGGGTGATTGTAACCTTAGGCCAACAATCTCCCCTTTTTGATGATGACAAAACATATAGGTTATTTAAACAAAAATGGAAGAAGAGCTTGGAAGCTCCCCCTCAAATAATGCGATGTATAAAGAATGACTATGAAAAGCAAGATACATAAAGCATTGAAAACACAATAGTTTTTGTCAAAAAAAACTCAAATAAACACTAAACAACAAACTTATTCTTTTTAAACAACAAACTTATTCTTTTTCTCCCCCTTTTTGTCATACATCAAAAACGGTCAAACAAAACAAAAACAACAAAATATTTTAAGAATCTATAATGCAAACATTCAACTCACCACAAATAAAGGAAAATCTAGCATAATCCAATGGTTTAGTAAAAATAACGGCAAGTTAAAAATCGGTAGAAACATAATCAATATCAATATCACCTTTCTCATGATGATCTCTAAGAAAGTGATACCTAATGTCAATGTGTTTGGTTTTACTATGTTGATTTGCATTCTTTGTCATGTGAATTGTACTAGTATTATAACAAAATATTTTAACATGATCAAAGTGTAAATCATAGTCGAGGAGAGTATGTTTCATCCAAAGAACTTGTGCACAACAAGCTCCGGCTGCAACATACTCCGCCTCGGCGGTTGAAAAGGCTACCGAATTTTACTTTTTGGAAGACCAAGATACAAGACAATTAACTAGGAATTGGCATGTTCCACTTGTGCTCTTCCTATCTACCCTACAACCCGCATAGTCGGCATCCGAAAAACTCTTCATATCAAATAGTCCGGTTTTCGGATACCATAAACCCATTTCAATAGTGCCCTTAAGGTATCTAATTATGCGTTTAACTGCAATTATATGAGATTCTTTAGGACAAGATTGAAAACGTGCACAAAGTCAAACGGAAAACATAATATCCGGCCTACTAGCCGTCAAATACAATAAACTACCTATTATGCTACGATAAAGTTTAATGTCTACACTTTTACCTTGTTCATCCTTATCAAGCTTTGTGGTTGTTGCCATGGGAGTTTTGCTCACTTTAGATCCTTCAAGCCCGAACCTTTTGATTAGTTCCTTTGTGTACTTTGCTTGATTTATGAAGATCCCATCCTTCCTTTGCTTGATTTGAAGTCCAAGGAAATAGTTGAGTTCCCCATCATAGACATTTCAAATTCTTCCTTCATGCATGATTCAAAAGCTTGGCAAAGAGATTCATTAGTAGAACCAAAAATAATATCATCTACATAAATTTGCACAATAAGAATATCATTTTCTACATGTTTTGTAAACAAAGTTGTGTCAATTTTCCTTTCTTAAAACCATTTGAAATTAAAAATGAGGAAAGTCTTTCATACCAAGCCCTAGGGGCTTGTTTTAAACCATAAAGAGCTTTATCTAATTTAAACACAAAATTCGGATGTGTAGGATCAACAAACCCGGGGGGTTGTTCAACATACACCTCCTCTTCAATAAAACCATTTAGAAAAGCACTTTTAACATCCATTTGAAATAATTTAAAATCTTTATATGAGGCAAATGCTAGTGTCATCCGTATGGCTTCAAGCCGTGCTACGGGTGCAAAGGTTTCTTCAAAATCGATTCCTTCGATTTGAGTGTAACCTTGGGCAACTAACCTAGCTTTATTCCTAACAACGTTACCCGATTCATCCAACTTGTTCTTAAAGATCCACTTAATACCATTGTTGGTCTATCGTGGGGCCTAGGAACAAGGTGCCAAACTTGGTTGCGCTCAAATTGATTGAGTTCCTCTTGCATGGCTAGCAACCAATATGAATCGGCCTCGGCTTCGAGGACGTTCTTGGGTTCAACATGAGAAATAAATGCATAATGTCCACAAAAGTCATGAAGTTTAGAGCGAGTGGTTACCCCTTTAGATACTTCACCTATGACGAGGTCCTTGGGATGATGAGGATTGTATCTCCAATCCTTTGGAAGTTGTTGAGTAGGCTCCACTTCAATTGATTGAATTTCATTTCCTTGAGCCTCTTCTACTTTAGCTTCACTTCCTTCATCATCCTTTGGCTTGTCTCCCATAGTAGGTGTATCCTCCAAGGTCACTTTCTCCAAGCCTTCATCCAATGCATCTATTTCTACAACATTCTTAACAAACAAGTTAGATTCTTCAAACTTAACATGTATAGATTCCTCAATAGTCAAAGATGATCTATTGAAGATTCTATAAGCCTTGCTAGTGTTAGAATAACCAACAACAATAGCCTCATAAGATCTAGCATCAAATTTTTCTAAATTATCTTTTGTATTTAAAACAAAACATTTGCATCGAAAAACCTTGAAATATGAAACATTTGGTTTTCTAGAAAAGTATATTTCAAAAGAAGTCTTTGAAGTATTTTTACACAAGAAAACACGATTTGATAATAGCATGATGTATTAACGGCCTCGGCCCACAAATAATGTGGTAGACCATATTCACTTAGCATTGTCCTAGCCATCTCTTGTAAAGTTCGATTTTCCGTTCAACTACTCCATTTTGTTGTGGAGTTCTAGGACAAGAAAGTTCATGCTTAATTCCATGTTCTTCACAAAAAGTGGTAAAGGGTAGGTTAATGAACTCACCTCCTCTATCACTTCTTATTCTTAAAATTGAAGTATCTTTTTCCTTTTCAACTCTTTTCTTAAAGGCTTGAAAATGTGAAAATGCTTGATTTTTGTGTTCCAAAAAGAAAACCCAAGTAAAACGTGAAAAGTCATCAACCAAAACAAATGCAAAACGATTCCCACTTAGACTTTTGGTTTGAGTAGGACCAAATAAATCCATATGGATTAACTCCAAAGGACGTGATGTCATGATATCCTTGATTGACTTGAAAGAAGACTTGGTTTGTTTCCCAAATTGACATGCGTCACAAATCCGGTCCTTTTTAAAATTCAAGTAAGGAATCCTTTCACCATTTCCTTTGTGTTTAACCTAGATATATGGTCAAAAGAAATGTGGCCTAATCTTCTATGCCACAACCAAGAGTCATCATTGAGGGCTTTTAAACAAGTAATATTACAAGACATATTAGTCATATCAATCATATAAACATTATTTTCACGAAAACCGGAAAACACACAAGTATTAGATATTCTATCAATGACTTTACAAACTACATTATCAAAAAAAACATCAAAACCTTTATCACATAGTTGACTAACACTCAAGAGGTTATGCTTGAGGCCATCAACTAAAACTACATTTTCTATTAAAGGGGATGTACCAAGTTTAACATTACCAATACCGATGATTTTACCCTTGGCATCATCTCTGAAGGTGACGGTGTCACCTTCATGGTATCTTGATAGGTTTGCAAAGTTGTTGATGTCCCAAGTCATGTGCCTTGAGTAACCACTATCAAGATACCACAATCCTCTACGTCGTTGGGCCTTGGAAGGTACCTACATTATTAAACAAATTCATTGACTTTGGTACCCAAATTTTCTTGGGTCCTTGAAAGTTAGTGTTTCGAACCCAAACATTATAACGAGATGCATCTAGTCTATCATAGCAAAAATTGGCTTAGTGTCCTTTACGACCACAATATGAACATGAATGCACTTTACCATACATGAATGCATGATGTGTGTGTGAAGTGTGAGCATGTTTGTGGGGCTTGGCATGATGAAGAGGTTGTGTGGTATGAACATGAGCATGAGCATGGAAAGCATTTTTCTTAGGAGCTTGTTTCTTAGGAAACATGGGCTCAATTTTCTTTTTATCAAACTCACAATTTTTCAAAACAATTCCTAATGAGTCTATTCTTTCTTTAAGCATGGTAATCTCATTAGAATCAACTAGTGGGGACTTGCCTTTACAAGAAATCTTGTACTTATCAAAATCATTTTGAGTAGTAATTAAAGTAGAGAGCAAGTCACCTTTTCTTTAGAAAGAGTAAATACTTGATGATTAAGAGACTCATTTTCCTTTTTCATTTTTAAATACTTTTTCTTTAGGAGATCATAATTATGTGATAATTCTACAAAAGCTTCTCCTAGTTCATCCATGGAAAGTTCATCATTAAGAGAAGTGGAAGGGGTTACCTTGCTTGTGCTTTCATTGGCCATGAAGCACATGTTGGCGGTGTCGATTTCCTCCTCGGATTCGCTCTCGGAATCCCATGTAGCCTTCATTGCTTTCTTCTTGTAAGGCTTCTTTGAGGTGGAGGGCTTTACTTTATCCAGGCATTCCGCAACAATGTGTCCCGGTCTTTTGCAATTAAAGCAAACTATTTTCCTCTCTTCTTGCCATCTTCTTCTTCCTTGAAATTTAGCCTTGTTGTACATCCTCTGAACATTCTTTATAAGAAGTGAGAGCTCCTCATCATCTTCTTCTTCATTGTCTTCATCAGAGTGTGTGGATTGACACTTGAAGGCTATTGTTTTCTTCTTGGAAGGAGCCATGTCCTCCCTAGCTTTTCTCTCCATCTCATGGGTTTTGAGGTTCCCAATGAGACCAATTAGCTCCATCTCCTCCTTATCATTGAGTTCCTTCAAGGTGGTTGCTTTTACTTCCCATGAAGGAGGAAGAGCCCGGATGATCTTTCTAACTCTTTGATCGTTGTCGATAGCATCACCTAGAGAAGAAAGTCCATTAGTGATCTTTGTAAATCTTGTAACCATATCATCTATGGTTTCATTTTCTTGCATGCAAAAGTTTTCATATTGGGACCGAAGAAGGTCTATCTTAGCCCTCTTCACTTGTGAAGTCCCTTCATGTGTAACTAGCAAATGTGTCCAAATTTCATATGCGGACTTGCAATCAATAACTCTAGCTATATCATCATCATTAAGGGCTTGAAGGAGTGCATAATGAGCCCTAGCATTGGCATCAAACTCCTTAGTCTCAATTTCGGACCAAGTAGATTCATCACCGGGGGGTGCACTAAAGGGTTTGGTCACGGCCTTTGCAACTCGACTACCTAGAGATTGCAAGAAAATGGTCATCTTAACCTTCCATATGGAAAAGTTAAGTCCATCAAACTTAGGGGGTGTCTTGATACCATCGGCCATCTTTACTAAGTGAGAATGAATGAAATGATTAGCAATATTAGGATCTCTCTAAAGTTGTTAAGCCAAGAGCCTAGTAACCAAGCTCTGATACCAATTGAAAAACACCTAGGGGGTGAATAGGTGTAATTGCTAATCTAACAATCTTTTTAAAACTAAGATGGATGAATGATGCAACGATCTCTCAAAACAAGACTAAGAGCCGAATACCCCATGAGAGGTTCTGAACTCCTTCCTCCTGATTTCCCTTGAATGGGTTAGAGGTACGCAATGCAACCTTGTTGTATGAGAATTGATCGAACAAAGAATGAATAATATGCAATGATGAAATGCACACAAGATATATCACAAGTATCACAAACTAGAGGCAATAACACAAGGTAAGAAAACTAGATCTCAAGCAAGTAATTGAAGGCAATAGAGTGCAGGAGAAATTTAAAGCAAAATGGACACAAAGCAATCGCAAACACAAGATGTTTGTTTCGAGGTTCGAGCCACCGCTCTACTCCCCGCCTTCACCTCCGTGAAGGGTTTCCACTATCCACCGAGGACGATTACAACGGTCTACCAAAGACCCGAGCACCAAGCTCCACCACTTACAATAACCTCTACCGAAGAGGTGTCTCCACAAGAACAAGAAGAAGGAACAAGTAGCCAAGTGATCACCAAAAGGATCACAAACTTCTTACAAACACTTTCTCTTTACAATTTCCTTATAGAATGAGGATGGGAATTTTGGCTCTATGAAGTGTAGTGAGAAAAACTCAGTTGTAGAGATGATTTTTCCTAGAGAACACAACTGAAAACAAGCTCAAGAAAGAATGAAAATTGGAGAGCTTAAAAAACTTTTCTTCTCTTTTGAAAACTTTGAAAACTTAGGTATTTTTCTGTGTTTTGCAAGAGACTCTTCTCCTCTATTTATAGGGAGAGAAATAGGTTAAAAACAATTTATTTTAAGCTTATTTGCTCTAAAAAAGATCTCCAAAACCTCAGAAAAAGTCTGCCAAAACAGATTAAAAAGACAGATTTCAGAATTGCACAAAAGAGAAAAAAGCCGTTGGAACTTTGCAGGCCTGACGGTCGACCGGTCCGGTCGACCGTCCGCTCAGCTGGCAAAGAGCCGTTGGGCTCCGGTCGACCCCAGGGTCGACCGTCCTCTAAAAGAAAAACACAGTTTTCTACGGGCGGTCGACCCGGCGGTCGACCCAGAAAACCCGAGAGCAAGCTTGCAGACAGTCGGTCGACCCGGGCGGTCGGCCAACAGACATGCACAAGCGTGCATGTCCTGTGCAGGTGCTGGTCGACCGGCCGGTCGGCCGGTCAAGCCTGAAACAGAAAAACAGCAAGTGCCAGACTTTGGAATAATTTTGTAAAAAATGTTTTGAAGTAAAGAAAACTAAGTATCATGCTAGAAAGAGTATACATGATCTAAATATGATACATGTCTTTGTAAAAAATTAGGATCATGTATTTTTGTCAAGGCATGAAACTTAAACACAAAAACTTAAACATGAAAACTTGTGTACAAAAAAAATGTGTGTGTGTGTATCCTAGAGCCAATTTTCCAAACTCAAACTTTAACAAACTATTTCTTACATTGGTTCTAAGGACTACAAGTTCTTCAAGTGGGCTTCTCCATATGATCTTGAAAACTTGATTCTTGAGCCCGAATTGAGGTGACTTGAGTCAAAACGCCTTCCTTTAGGGAAGAAACCTTCTAGTTTAATTAGAACCCTGAAACACACTCAAACAACAAGTATTATTAGTACAAATAACTAATATGTTTTGTAATCATCAAAACACACTAAAAACGGGTGATTGTAACCTTGGGCCAATAATAGCTCATTGTTTACTTTATGCTTCAGGAACTGAAGCAGTGAGAAGCCCAAGAGCTGAGGCTGCCGGAGAACAAGGGGAGCATTAAGATCCCTTGTTCACTTATAGGGAAGGCGATGAAGCTAGCTATTTCGCCGTCTCAGAAGAGTCTGGAGGTGACGTGGCTGATGTAGGTCCTTCGGGTGTGGGACTTCAAAAGAAAGTCACGTAGCTTCTAGCTCTTTTGGGTGGACCACGGAGGGTTCGGCCAGTGAAGGTGGGCCGACCATTCGTGTTGATTCTACCAAAGATTTTCAAATGGAGCCTGCAGGGGCCGTCAAGATGATTGAGGTGACATTATCTTTTGGTACTGTTTTGACCTTTTGACTCCTGCTATTTATTATGCCTTATTATGCCTTGCCTAAACAAAGTCTTGCTGTAGGTGTTCCGCCTTGGGTGCATCAACTTCGGAGAGCCAACCAATCTTCCTGAGGGAACCAGGGGTGAAGTAAGTACTTCGACCGCGGCAGATGCTGCTGAGTTGGATGCTTTGTGTCACGACCTGCGCTCTTATCAGTCTGAACCAGCCAGAGGAACTGAAATTGAGGGGACGGTAATCATGAAACCAACCTCACTTCTAACTATATCGGTGACTGAGATGTCATTGGTTTCGCCAGTGCCGCCTATCTTGCCGGGCGCGGAGCTGAAGGTGATTACCAGTCCTACTTCTCCAACATTGGTGGTTGAGCCAGCTCTCCCAGAAATAGTCACTAGTCCTACCTTGGTTATGGCTAGTGTACTGGTTTCAATGAGGACTCCTCCGAGATCACTGACGACCCCTCATGTTGTTGCAGCCAGTGCTTCTATTATTTCCTCCATAGTTACACCGGTGAAGCCAGTGGAAACTCTGTCTTCAGGGGCTGCTCGTTTATCGGGAGTAATTGAGACTGAGAACGAATTCGTGGCTGAGTTAGTCGACAGCTTTTATAAGAGCTTGAAGCGATCCATTGTTTTGGTCTTGAAGGGCTCGACTACCTCGTTCTCTGCTTTAAAGGTGGTCCTCTCCCGAAGCATTGACAATATCCGGGACTTTGGAGGTAATGATCAGGCCACCGAATTGGAGCTTCTGGTGGACAGACTTGAGAGGGATGTGGACGAATGGCGCCATCTTAGCCATTCAGATCTGGAGTCTTCAGTTAACGAGCAGCTTGCGCATCTTGTTGCTCAGATGCATGAAGCTCATCTCGCCGCTCAAGAAGCTGCTAAGGTAATTTCTTCTGAATTGAAATCCTTGAAGATAAGGAAAGTAGAGCTCATGGATGCCATAGACGCTTCTAGCAATGCTCTTCTTGACGCTGAGGATAAAATTGAAAAGGCCAAGGAAATGATCAGGAAGGCTAATCTTCTTTTGTCTAAGGCTGAACCAGTGCGTCTTGAAGAGACTGCCCGGCTTGAGCAGCTTAATGCCCAGAATGACGAAGTCTTGCGGCAGGAGCTAGCACAGAGGGCAACCTTGGTTGAAATTGAAGCTCGCTTGGCCCAAACGGCGAGCTTTAATGAGGTCGAGTTGAGGTCGCAGGCACTTATCAGGGCTGCTGAAGAGAGGAGGACTAGGCTGGCCACTCTTGAAGAACGGATTAAGTCCTATGAAGCACCGTCATAGCTTGTAATCTGTGCATTCATGTATCCCTCTTTTGGAATCAATAAAAAAGTGATTTTATTTTGACTCCCTTGTTGCATTTCCAACTTGTTTTATTTTCTGAATTCTCGCTTTCAAGTTGTATCACAGCCCTTTGAGAAAATAGTCCTTACTGGACTAAAAAGATGAGACCTGGCCATCTGCCGGTTCAGAGGTCGCAATGACGTAACCGCTTGAGAAGCCATCAAGCTCAAAATTGTCATATGATGACAAAGAAATAGTCCTTGCCGGACTGAAAGATGAGACTTGGCTATCTGCCGGTTCAGAGGTCGTAATGACGTAACCGATTGAGAAGCCACCAAACCCAAATTTTGTCGTATGATGACAAAGAAATAGTCCTTATCGGACTGAAAAATGAGACTTGGCTATCTGCCGGTTCAGATGTCGCAATGACGTAATCGATTGAGAAGCCACCAAGCTCAAAATTTTATCGTATGATGACAAAGAAATATCCTTATCAGACTGAAAAATGAAACTTGGCTATCTGCCAGTTCAGAGGTCGCAATGACGTAACCGATTGAGAAGCCACCAAGCTCAAATTGTGTCGTATGATGACAAAGAAATAGTCCTTGTCGGACTGAAAAATGAGACTTGGCTATCTGCCGATTCAGAGGTCACAATGACGTAACTGATTGAGAAGCCACCAAGCTCAAAATTGGGATGGATTTGGAAGGAATTGTCAGAGGTATATTGTTAACGTGACAACCCGAAAAGTCCACCAAAGACTGAGTGGGACTCAGAAACTTGCTGGGGGGCTAGGAAATGAATTCCATAGAAGATCTATGTTAGAGGTGTAATATTAACGTGACAAAAAGAACTTCGTAGGAATTCAGAAAGCAATTTGTTGGAGAAAAATGAGGAGATCACTGTCATAGGTTTAATGTTAACTTAACAACGAAATGGATGCCAACATAGCATGAAAAGGGTTTCGTTTTTATTGGAAAAAATGAGAAGATCACTGTCATAGGTTTAATGTTAACTTAACAGCGAAATGGATGCCAGAGGTGTAGTGTTAAACATAGCATGAAAAGGTCTCGTTCTCAGTGGGAAAAATGAGGAGATCACTGTCATAGGTTTAATGTTAACTTAACAGCGAAATGGATGCCAGAGGTGTATGTTAATTATAGCATGAAAAGGTCTCGTTTTCGTTGCGAAAAGCGAGGAGATCACTGTCATAGGTTTAATATTAACTTAACAACGAAATGGATGCCAGAGGTGTAGTGTTAAACATAGCATGAAAGGTCTCGTTCTCACTGGGAAAACGAGGAGACCACTGTCATAGGTTTAATGTTAACTTAACAGTGAAATGGATGCCAGAGGTGTACTGTTAAACATAGCATGAAAAAGGTCTCGTTCTCACTGGGAAAAATGAGGAGATCACTTTCATAGGTTTAATGTTAACTTAACAGCGAAATGGATGCCAGAGGTGTAGTATTAAACATAGCATGAAAAGGTCTCATTCTCACTGGGAAAAACGAGGAGATCACTGTCATAGGTTTAATGTTAACTTAACAGCGAAATGGATGTCAGAGGTGTACTGTTAAACATAGCATGAAAAGGTCTCATTTTCTTTACGAAAAGCGAGGAGATCACTGTCATAGGTTTAATGTTAACTTAATAGCGAAATGGATAAAATGATCTTTATATGTAGTCTTACCATTCCATGGATGAGAATTGGTAAGTGATTTTGGAGAGGGAATCAAATGAGTACAGGTCCCTTAGGATTTTTAGCAAATCCTCAGCTGTCAACGGGATTGATATGCCTTTACCAACTACCGTTTGAGTCAGGCTAGCCATGCTATTTCCCTCAGCATGATGAGTTATCGAGGACTTATGTTGGGTTTAAAGGCCAACATTTTCCTCTATCCTTAACCGTTAAAGGTGTTGGATCATTTAGTTAATGCATGTGTAACCTTAATTCTTCTTTGAGACAACCAGTGTATGATCAGCTTCCTACTGGTTTATGGTTGTATGACCTTGTTTGGAGGAAGAGAGGGGCACTCCTTGTGTGTACCTTGGACTTGAAGGTCTTGATCAGAGGTGTAATGTTAACTTGATCATGAGAATGATCCTTAATCAAGGATAATACTTCCTTAAGAACTTGCCATTGATCGGCATCATGAGTAAATTACCATCTGAAGTCATAAGGCGATATGTTCCATTTGAATAGACTGTTTCTATTACAAACGGTCCCTCCCATTTAGGCTGAAATTTGCCTTTGGTTTTGTGAGTCATGATCATTGGTCATCTGACGGCTAAAACCAAATCTTCTTTCTGGAAGACTCTTTGTTTGACCTTCTTGTTGAAGGCTTTTGAGATTCGAGCTTGATACAACTCGATGTGCTGCTGAGCTTGTAACCGCCTCTCATCTAAGGCTTCGAGCTCTTGAAGACGCAACCGATCATTGTCTTCTAATGTGATCTTAGTCATTAAAGCGACTCGCAATGACGGCATCTGGATTTCTAATGGTATGACTGCTTCACACCCATATACCAGGGAAAACGGCGTATTACCTGTCGGGGTCCGAACAGTGGTTCGGTAGGCCCAAAGACATTCACCAAGCTTTTCGTCCCAATCTCGCTTATTCGAGGAGACGAACTTTTTTAGTAAGTTAATGATTGTCTTGTTGAATGCTTCCGCCAAGCCATTAGCGGCAGGATTATAGGCAGTTAAGCCACATTCTGAATTCGGTATTTATCACAGAATCGATAGAATACCTGGCTTATGAATTGGGGACCGTTATCATGGATGATCCGCCTAGGGACACCAAACCAATGAATGACGTGGTGTTTGATGAAATTAACCACGTTGGAAGTTTTGACTTTAACCAGTAGTATGGCTTCTGCCCACTTTGAAAAGTAATCGGTTATTGCCACATAAACCGGTGTCCTTTTATCGAAGAGGGGCTGATTGGCCCTACGACATCGATTCCCCATACTTCAAATGGCCATGAAGCAACAGTTGGGTGGAGCAACTCTGAAGGCTGGTGTATGAAGTCCGCATGAATTTGGCATGGTTTACACCTTCGTCTATATTGGACGGCATCCGGCATCGACTATCATGGTTGGCCAATAATATCCAAGCCTATGCAATCTGTCTTTAAGTTTTGGACCTGGCTAATGAGCTCCGCATATGCCGTCATGTGCTTCTTTAAGCACTTCCTGTGCCTCTGAATTAGAAAGGCAACGGAGAAGGATACCGTCGTATGAACGACGGTAAAGTGTCTTCAGAGTTGGATCACAGTAAAAACGAAGAGACCTTCGTCTGATGATGCCGCTTCTTTAGGATTGTTTGGTAGCAGACCATGTAGAGTATAGTCGATGAAAGGAAATCGCCAATCTCTCGGCTCAAGATCTGTCGAGATATTATAAACCTCTCTGGTTCTTAACATATGTTTAGAGCAGATAAGGTGTCGAGTCGCCACAGTAAGGTGATACCGGGTGTCGACTGGCAGGGCTAGTGTTTTTGCTAATGCAGCAAGAGCATCTGCCTTAGTATTCTAAGATCGAGATACGTGCCCGATATAAAAACCATCAAATAGATTAGCCAATTCGATGACTGTGTGATAATAAGGCACCAAATCCTCGTGACGGACCTCATATTCTCCTTTAACCTGATTGATAATCAGTTTTGAATCGTCGTAAGCTTCAAGGTAGCGTACCCCCATTCGGTGGGCAAGCTGAAGACCAATAAGTAGACCATTATATTCCGCTACATTGTTGGAGCATGATTCCGTCAAAAAAAATGCTCTAGGAAAGACGTGATTTTGTGGAGAGATAAATACAACCCCCACGCCGGTAATGATCCTGCCTCTAGGACCTATTCGTGATGCTCCATCAAAGAACATTTGCCATACTTCGTCTTCTGAAGTTATATTAGATTCAAAGACTTTATCTAGAATGTCTTCATGAAGTATTCCAGAACTGGATGAGCAGCCAAGAACTCTGCGAGGGCCTGGCCTTTAACCGCTTTTTGAGGGATAAAGATCATGTCGTATTGAGACAAAAGAAGCGCCCATTTAGCTAATCTTAAATTCAATGATCCTGGCTTCGTCATGAGAAGACGCAAAGGATTCACTCTATATGATTTGGCCGACCAAATAATGTCGTGTCTTTTGAACGGCAAAGACAAGAGCTAAGCATTCTTTCTCAATAGGATTATAGCGAGATTCCGCTCCTATCAAAGTCCTGCTTAGATAATAAATAGCCTATTCGTGACCATTGCTGTCTTTCTGAGCAAGCAGGGCTCCAAGAGAATGGTCCATAGCCTTCACATAAAGCAAGAATGGTTTCCCTGATGTGGGAGCTACTAAGACTGGAGGTTTTATGAGATATCTCTTGATATCCTCGTAAGCTTCCTGACAAGCTTGATCCCATACGAAGGAAGCACCCTTTTTCATGAGTGGGGTGAACGGTTGACAGCGGCCTGAGAGATTTGCGATGAATCTTCTAATATAAGCCAGTCTACCTTACAAGCCTCTAAGCTCTTTGAGGTTCCTAGGTGGGTGCATGCTCTGAATGGCTTTGACTCTATCTGGGTCAAGATGAATTCCTTTTGATGTAACAATAAACCTAAGAAACTTGCCACTCGAAACTCCCAAGAAGGATTTTGTCGAATTCATCTTCAGCTGATGAGCCCGCATTATGTCGAACATGATTCTCAAGTCACGAAGATGGTCATTCTTATTGCGGCTTTAGACAGCAATGTCGTCAACATAGCATTCTACCGTTTTTCGAAGATGATCGCGGAAAATTGTGTTCATTGCCCGCTGATAGGTTGCTCCGGCGTTCTTCAGTCCGAAGGGCATCACAGTGTAGCAGTATACCCCCAATGGCGTTCGGAACGAAGTATGTTTCTCGTCGTTGGGATACATCTTAATCTGATTGTATCCTGAAAAGCCGTCCATAAAAGACATTCTTTCGAATCCACAGGTGTTGTCAATCATGACATCGGTGATGGGCAACGGGAATTCGTCTTTAGGACAAGCCGTATTGAGATCACGATAGTCGATGCAGATCCGTATTTTTCCATTTTTCTTGAGGACGGGAACGATATTAGCAACCCAATCTGGATGATGTTCCTCCCGTATGAAGCCACATGCAATGAGCTTATGAACTTCGGCTTCAATAGCCTCCATAATGTTCATGCAAAATCGAATTTGCTGCTGCTTGACTGGCTTGGCTTCAGGTTTGATATTTAGACGATGCATGGCTACTTGTGGATCAAGTCCAGGCATGTCTTCATAGTTCCATGCGAAGACATCTATATACTCCTTTACGAGTATTATTAATTCTTCTTTTTTCATAAGTAATAAGCTCTCACTTATAAAGATGGGTTTAGGGTGATCTTGACTACCCAAGTTAACCTGCATCACCTTGTCTTCAGTAAGTGGTTCGCGCAGTTTGAATCGCTTTTCCCATTGAAGATCTAATTGTTGAATCCATGGTTCCTCATTAGTAGCTTCCGCTGGCTCCAATTGACTGTTTAAGGTCATATTAACGGTGAGATATCGAACATGATTCCCACACTGACATCTGAGTCCCACTCGGAGGAAGAGGCGGAATGTGATAGAATTAGTTTGCCATCTTTGAATTGAACCGTTACTGGTGGTGTGGGTGTAACGTATCCCAACCCCTCGCGTGTGTTATCATAGTAATCTGCAGGTTTCCCTCTCGGCACAAAGTTGCGCAGCAAATTACGTCTTCCTTTTCTGAAATTCAGGCCCTCTCCATGCTTTAGGTTGTACCCCATTTTCTTCATCATATAGTGCGCTGGTCACGCATAGTGAAAAAATTATAGGGTATCTGAGTCTGAACTTGAATTTGTGGCTGTGGACCCTCGTGGTTGGGCTTTACCGAATATTATTGGCAACTGACCTTCTTTGGATGGAGGGATCACTAAAACGGCCCCTTTTACAGATTCTATGGGTGTGCCGGATGCACTTAGTCTGTGTAAAGGCATGTGCAGAGAGCTATCCGTAATGGATTCAAATAACCCAATACTCACAGGATAATCAAAGGAAATATTATCATTAATTACCCATTCGCCCTAATCTTCAGAAGGAGTGTTACATTGGGGATTATTAAGACATGCTATAATTAGTTCACCACTTAAAATGGCTGGCATGTCTGCTTCAGATTCTGAATCCGCCTCATTCCCACTATCATCATCATTCGGCAGTGATTCTTTCGATGTTTCACTGGTCTCTTGATACAGGAGAGCGTCAGTGAAGTAATTTTTTACCCCTTTGAATGGTTGCTTCTCAGCGAAGACAGTTCGTATTGTTGCATCGTCTTCAACATATTTGAAGCACTGGTGCAGAGTGGAGGAAACGATCCAATTGGCGTGGATCCACGATCGTCCTAGTAGCAAGTTGTATGATGTGTCAGCGTCAATGACATAGCACGTCACTTCTGACTTCAGGCTCCCGATTCGGCAACGGAGTCAAATTTTCCCGAGTGGATGACTACTCCCGGCATTAAAATCGTATATTGTAGTAGCGGTTGCGGATAACCTATATAGTGGTATACCAAGGAAGTAGAGGAACCTTTTGGGGATGATGCTAAGTGCAGACCCCAGATCAACCTGTACCCTTTCAATGCATGTTGAACCGATGTATCCGGTGTAGTACAGAGGTCGATCGTGCTTGTTATCCTTGAGAAGCATATCTTCCACTGTGAAGGTAATAGCAGGTACTTTTGATTGTACATGATGGCATTCAGGGCAAGAAGACTGAGCGTCATCTTTAGGGATTTCTGGCATATATGTCAGGAATGATTCTGAATTAGCCAGTGCATCTCTGAGTGCTTCTCTCGTCTCTTTCGAGAGACGAAGGAGCTCGTGTATGGTAATACGAGCCGGGATATTAGCCAGCTGGGCCAATATGTCAAAATGAAAGGGTGTGTCAAGCCCTAGGCCTGAAGGTTTCTTCAGGACATAGTCGAACCGGACTTCCTTGGCTTCTCCTTTCCCTTGGTTGGAACTGAAGCGAGTGCTGGTATTTGTACTGACGTCGTCGGCTGTTGTGTCTCGTCAGTAGCTTTCTCATATTGTTTTAAGTATGATTTTCCAGATTGAGTACCTGTTGGCTGAGGTACGTCAGCCTGCGTCACGCAAGTGTGCTTTTCTCCTTCAGAATCACTGAGAGGAGCTGATGTAAGATTATCATCGTCTGGCAGGATGGAGATGACATTGCAAAATTTGCCCTTCGACTTGGACTTCTTTGAATCCCATTGTTCGTCTTGGACAAGGTCTGGGTGTATCCACATGATTTCCCTTATCTCCAGTGTCAAGGGAACAAGACCCTTATTATCTTGAGTTTTAGCTGCAAGATGTTTGACTTCCAGCCGTAGTACAGGGATTGGATAAGTCCCGTCAGGAACTGTGACCTTTGGGGTTTTGCCGAACTCGAGGATCACCATGTTTGCAGTGACTTTCTTTTGCTTCGACTTCAACATCAGGACTCCAGCGTCGATCAGAGCTTGAATTCTGTCCTTGAGGACAAAGCACTTGTCGGTAGGATGGTGAATCGTCCTGTGAAAGAGACAATATTTTGGATCGTTCGTGCGTCCTATCTCATTAAGACGCCGAGCATTCGGCAGCTTCAATTTATTCCCTTTGTGGAGTAAATGGAATATTGTGACCACCTGATCATCTTTGAAGGAGTACTGTTTTGGAGGAAACTTAGACTCCTGATTATTGAGCCGCTCTTCTTGGCCTTCGACTGAACATCCCCTGATAATTCTACGGACATAGTCTCTTTCCCTTTGCTTGAGAAGACTGTGCCATGTCGCCACGTCCTTTATTATTCATACCCCATTTGCCTTTAGGGGTGGATGGTTCGAACTTTTTAGCCGACTTTTCGGCTATCTTAGCTTGTTCGACCAGTTCTTTCCAGGTATGGGCTTTGACAGCCCCATGCGAATCTCTACTTGGTCTAAGAAGTTGTGCCTGCACGTCTGTAAGAGCATGGATAATGGCATCCCTGCTGGGCACATCAAAGACAAGTTTCTGAACCGCTCAATGTAGCCACGGACAGATTCGCCCTTCTTCTGTACGGTAGAGAGGAGTTTGTCCATGGTTACCTCGGTATCGTCCTCATAGAAATGAGAAAGGAATCGGGTTTTCAGGTCGATCCAGGAATTGACGGAGCCCGGAGGGAGACTTCGGAACCAGTCAAATGCTACCCCCTTTAAGGTGCCAATGAACAGCCTAGCCATGATAGCATCATTGTCTATAACATTACCGGTCTGAGATTGAAAATAGTAGATATGCTGGTTTGGCGAGCTTTTACCATCGTACGTATGTAACGTTGGTAGTTTGAACTTTGGTGGGTACGGTACTGAATCCCACTCTAGAGGGTAAGGACGGACTGTCCCTACTTTCTTTAATTCATCCCTCTAAGTTAGGGATGCGATTTAAGCTTGGATGCCTTTAAGAACTTCAGCGTCCAAAGAAGAACCCTCCTTCGACTTCTCCATCCTTGGCTGTTCTTACTAAGATGTTCTTCCTCATCATGGTTACTCCCGTATCATTATTATTCCGGTTATTGAGGAGTTGAGTGAGCATCTGTTGAATCCAAAGCTTCTTACTAGGTCTCAGAAGTTTGCTCCTGAGCTTTCAAGCGTCGACGAAGGTCATCATTACCGTTATCAGCCATATTCACTGATACTCTGTCTGTTCGCACTGAGCTGACTGTCGCCGAAGAGACATACCCACTGTCTTCGTCCTCTTCATCAGACCATTGGTCTAACCCTTTCATTGGTTTTGGTGAGGTTACTGCAGTTAAGGAAGATGGATGTTCATAACTATAGGGTATTGCAACCCTAGATCTGGTGTTTCAGAAGACACCTTCTTCATGTACCAAGACTTCGCCCAAGCCTGGGCTATAATCCGGATCTGGGAAACTGTAGGGAGTATCGTGGGACGCTCGTCTGCCCCTACGCAGCTCTCGTCCTCTTCCGATCATGTTAACGGATGCAGATGGTAGATCTCGCGCTACGCTCCTTTTGCGATGTTTCACCGGGGCCTGCACCGACAGTCGATAAAAAACTGATCGTCGGCCTGGGGGAGTGACGAGGATTGGTCCTAGCCGGTAATGGACTGAGTGGACCATCACCAGCTGACATCCTACTTGTTAGCAATAGGAGGGAGAAGTTTGAAAAGATTCTGACTTCCATTTGTTTGTCAAGAATTCCCGCAAGTCTGACCCAGTTGGGCCTAAACGAACCAGCGCAGAGGCTCTGTTGGATTGCGCATAGGACGATGTCCTACTCCTTTTATCACCACAGAGGGTATTAGCACTAAATAATGCTTCAGCTCTAGCTTCGCGGCTAAGAACCTTGGGAATGTCCTTGGGTGTTGAAGCTGCATAAGCACCGCTGTCAACACTTGGGGACAATCTCTTAGCTCCGCTACAAAACGCGAGCTTAGTGCTTGATGGACTGGGGAGCGAAGCACGCTGTGGTGCTTTCTTCGCTATGTTGTTGCGAAGATGATCAGCCTTAGATAGTGCTTTGGCTCTAAATTCGCGACTAAAAGCTTTGGAAACGCCTTTGGGCGCTAAAGCTGCATAAGCACCGCTATCAGCACTTAGGGGCAATCCCTTAGCTTCACTGCAAAGAGCGAGTTTAGCACACTGTGGTGCTTTAGTTCGAGCTTCGCGGCTACGAACATCATGTGTACCCTGAGGTCCAGTAGCTTCGCTCATGAGAACGAGGCTGGCGCGAGGAGTTACTGTTCTTGAATTAGGTGAAGGTATGATCGCCGTTGTGACTTCGCGGCTAGCAGTCTCGCTGGAGCAGGCAGGCATTTTGCCTTTTTCTTTGCAAGAGAGATGAACTTGTGGCGTAGTTACGTCTGAGGCTTCATACAGAGCCTTCTACTTTGGCCTCCATATTTGCTTTGAAAGAGGAGACTTAGGTTCGCAGGGAACCAGATTAGCCACACGCGAGGCTAGGTGGTGTTGGCAGGATTCTGCTTCCTGTTTCTACTCTGAAACCTTGGTCATGGAGATCTTTCTATGCTCCGTGTATGGAGCATTAGACCACCCCAGAGAGGACTTCTTCAAATTTTCCTTGGTCGAAATGAACGACTAGGTTCTAGAAGGTGACGAGCTGAAGATTCTGACCCTTGTATTGTGGGTCTGCTCCCTTGTTGCGCCAGAAGACCGCGGTAGGCTCGCAGGGAGCCTTATCTGTCTCCGCAGAGACTTGCTTCGAAGATTTAGCCAGAAGGGCTCTGGCCACACCAGCTTCTTTAAATTCAGAGATAGAACCGACAGTTTGTTCGTCGCATTGCGACACTTGATTTTCAACAGTAGAGAATTCGTTCCCCAGCGGAGTCTCCATCTTGTTTTCCATTGATTTTGTAAAGGGGAAAACTTACAAAAAAAGTGTCGAGGAGCTAAATTACAAGTAACATAAAAGATTACAAGTAGATCTCCTCTAAGATTCTGGAGAAGTGTGCCGATAGGAGTCTGGTTAGCGCGCGACCACTTTGTCCCTTTGACGATGCGATCGATGGGATTCCCTTCTCGCCTGGTTTGGGGAATCGGAGAACAGAAGGTTGGTAGAACCCTCTTATTATTTCTCAAACTGCCTTCACTTGGGAATTCCTTCTCACCTGGTTATGGAAATTCCTTGAGAGGAAGGAAGGTATCAGGGTATCAGCACTCTGATTAGAGAAGTAGTTCTCTAAATTCTCTGAATTCTTGGAAGCTAGAGAATAGATCTCTGTTTAGCCACCTCTCTCTCTGTGCGTGCCTTTATGCGCCTCTTGCATGCTCTCCCTCCTTTTTTTTGGTTGTATGCCTCTGGTGGGCTATTTATAGAGAAAGCAGGGGTATAATTGTCCCTTGAAAATCTGAAAACAGATTGAGTCAATCTGTTTAAATCTAGAAAGTAGCCTACTGCGAGGCTAGAATCAGCTTCTGCGAAGCTAGGAATAGCAGGTAGGTCGATCTCCTAATCTGTTTTGATTCTTTTCAAATAATTAAAAGATCTCCCCTGATCTTCTTACTTGTTTTAGAAGAGTCAAGAGATTATGACAAACAACTGCCAAATTTGATCTCAGATATGATCTTGATTAGATTTAATCTTGATCTTGAATTGATTTGATCTCATCTGGAGATTTAATTGGTCAAAGGTTGACCGTGAAAGACCCACAGCTGAGCTGCCGCATTGAGCTTGTAGCGGAGTTAGAAGGAGCATCTGGCGAAATTAGAAGAAAGTTCTCCAGCGGAGCTAGATAACATCTGTGGCGAAACTACCGAACATCCTTCTACGCGGTTGTGTGTGGCTTCGAGCGAAGCTAACTCTCTGCAGAGTTAACTGAGTGCTTCAAGCGAAGCTGTAAGTTAACTCACTGATAGAGTTTTGAATAGCTTCAAGGCGAAGTTGAATAAACTTAGCCTCTTAGGTGAGGCTATCCCCTTGGGCTCATGTAATGCTAAGTGTTGAGCTAACCTAGCATCTTAGATCTGCTTAGGTCTCTTCAGAGACAATCTGGGCTCACTGTCTGCTTCACTGGATCAGTAGAGTCCAAGTTGTTACTTTGTCCCTCAGAGATGGGTACAGAACTGGTCGTCAGCTTATCTGTCACTTGTCTTTTGTAAATGTCAACAAGTTTAGACATTATTCTGGCCAGTAAGAATCTTGTCTTTTTTAAAGTGTCAACAGCTGAGTACTGTCAAGACGATCGGATGCTGATTACATCATGATGCATGACGTAAACATCGAAGAAGCCCATCACTGACCAAGAACAATGATGTTTCTCGAAGTCGAAATGTAGCAGAACTTTCTGATTCCACCCGACCAACTGGTGTGGGCCATGATCCTTTGTTGATGAACACTCCACCACCAGAAAGTCATCTAATGAGCATGGTTTTTTCGTCGATGTCACTTCTGGGGATAAGATTGGTGAAGGGAGGATCTGAGACCTTACAGGTGACGTCCTCTTTCCCTGACCTGCAAGAGGACCATACCCACCATCATATCCACTACCATACCCACTGTGACCATGACAAACCCGGGGCAGTGCCGGTGCATTATATCCAATAAGGTCTTGACGGATGTCATCAATCACGCAAATCCTCCTCGCCAATGAACAGGAGCCTTGATTTCTCCAGTGCTCGGCCATCGAACAAGTTCGCTGGTCGAAAATTCTCCTAAGGGCCTAGCAAAGATGCAAAAGGCTGACTAGGACTGCCAGAATCTACAAGAAATAAAATCAGAAGGTTAAAATTCTGTTAAGAGGAAACAGAAAAGTTGAAGGGCAAACGTGATTGTAGTTGTAAACTTCAGACGTGGGGATGACCGGTACAGAAGGCCTAAAATTCTGTTAAGTCAGAAATAGAAAAGTTTAGGGGTAGACGCGATTGAAGTTGTGGACTTCAGATGCGCACAGATCTGAACTCGGTTTGGTTTTAGACCCGCATTCAAAATACGAGACGCAAAGTAGACCAGACGCAGAAGCCGCCACACCTGTGTTTGAGAAACAAGGGTTGCCACATCCAAGTCCAGAGGCCCCGAAAGAATTAAAATTCTAAGTCAAGAACCTCAAACGCGAACTTTATATACAAAGCTCGTGTCTTAAGATCCAAATACAGAGTTCATCACACTCGCATTCAAAGGATTTTGAGTTAAAATCCAAGGTCAATCGACTCGTGCTTCATCAAGAAGTCTAAAAGATGCGACTTCTGAATAACGGGCGCATCAGTCAGACTTTCAAAGAAAGATCAAGAGATCAACTCTCTTTGAGAGGCAAGAAAATAGAAACTCAGCGGGAATGAGTATTTCATAGCAACAAGTGGTTCCTACCTGAAGGAGAACTCTCTAGAAGTTGAACTTTATGCATCAAGGCGCGACCGATAAAAGCACTTAAGGCGACGCTTTTTGATCTTGAAATCACTTAACAGTGATAATCTTTGGAAAAGATTAAAGGAAAGCATGGAAGCTTTGAATTCTCGCTGTTCATATCCCCTTGAAGAGAAGAAAAATAAGTCAAGATGAAAACCCTCAGAGCGCATGCTCTTAAGGGAAACAGTCTAAGTAATGGATTGTTAAGGGAATGAGTCCTATTTATAGGCAAGCCATGAGGCTTACAATTAATGGCGTAAAAATCAAAGCCATCAGCCTTAATTCCTGCACGAACGTCAAAGCCCAATAAAGAGCTGACGCGTGGATTGCCGTTTCAGGAAACATCGGAGGACACAAGTCCCCAATCGTCAACTCTGACTTTGCATTTAAAGGTCCAATCAGATCTTTAAGACGGGCTGCATGTGACGCTTAGGAGGTTGCGTCAAGTGTAGACTCAAAGGTCGCGTCCTGAAATCCGCATCCTTTCATGAACCCGAAAGCCGCGTTCCTTTCATTTCTTCTGAAAGGGCCACAACCGCGTCTCCTGGAGTGGTTCAGAGCCGCGTCTCCTTAGCGAATTGGGTCCATTCAGAGGTTGCGTCTTGAGTTCACATCAACAAAAACTTAAAACCTGCGTCCTGAAGTTTGCGTCCTCAACAACCAGCGAAGACCCGCGCTTCACTCTTGAGGAGCCCAGAAACTGCGTCTCCATTGTAAGATAAAAGCCACATCTCCATCATAAACTTAATACAGCCTGAGTTTGCGCTCTATCAAGGGACCAGAGCCGCGTCTCTATTGAGCCAGTGCCGCCGTCCCCATCAACTAGCTGAGATCATGCGTCAGTCTTGAGGAGCCTAAGACCGCGTCTCCACCGCATCCTGACAGAATCAAGGGGCGTGTCCATAGATCCGTGTACTTCCGTAAATATGAAGGCCGGGTTCTCTTTACTGAAGGACACAATTCGCGTCTCAAAATAACGCCTCTTTGTCTTTGAGCCAGAGCCGTGTCCTTATCAAAAAGAAAAATTCGCGTGCCAAAGGAAAGATGTCCCCTTAATTTCGCCAGACCGATGGCAATGCGTCCAAAACACGGATTTGTGTTTAACAAAAACCACGTCCCTCCAAAAAGTCGCGCCTCTTCAGCAAGGCCAAAGCCGCGCCTAGTTAATAGAGTGAGAGTTGCGTCTTCACCTCAAAGATTGCGTCCCTCCGGAGCTACGTTTCTTCAGCAAACTGATAGATGCGTCCCCACTCCAAGTGAGGTTTGTGTGTCCAAAACAACATGACCCCTGCGTATACAAGACTTGCATTCGGTCTTTTCTTCTGCAAGTCAGTTCAACAGTGCACTGACACAAGCAGGCGACTACTCACCCCTGGTTCAAAGTACACCAACAACTAGCTCAGAGCACTGAGGAGGTCTGGACTGCGTATCTTGACACTCACCACGATCACCTCTGATGGCTTCAAAGGGTTTTACAATACACTCACGAAGACCACACTTCAGACAGGATCAAGCTCAGGGCATCTCAAATGATTGTCAGTCCAATCATGAGAAGTTTGAATTCAACCAGAGTCTAAAGTATATCGAAATCCGTCCCAGTCAACCGCGAAATATCAAAAACTTTGGAGGGGGCTCTGTAGACAAATCACTGAAGACAAGTCATCAAAAAGCAGAGTCCAAACTCCAGACGCAGGGCTAATCATAGCCACTACCACAGCGCTAAGACGCGAGGGTCAAAACCCGCGTCTCTACTTTACCACAACGACCAAGGCGCAGAGCCCAGAGCTTACGTCTCACACAAAGCTTGACGCAGAACTTGAAGCTCACATTTCAACCAAAGGCAAAGTTCAAGCGTTACCTCAATGGTTAAATGCGAGGCTCGAAGCCCGCGTTTCAACTACAGAGGAACCCTGCGTCTCGGTTATAACTGCCCTCATTACTGGGTCAATTACTGCCCACGTAATGAGGGAGTCAACCCCCATTATGGAGTATTTTTAGGGGACGCGTTCACCCCCTGAAACCTCTATAAATAGCCCATTTTGCTATTTAAGAGGGGTCAGATAATTCTTGATAAAAAGAACTTCAGTTGTATGCCGTTGAAACACTAAGATTTTCAGCTGAAAAGAAAGAGAGAGTTTAACTCTTCTAACAACTTGCTGTGCACAAGTTCGTCTTTGCCTACACTCTCTTTGAGATCCTTGACGGACAGAAGCTGTGTTACTTCGTCTACTATCCAAAGGGAGGATTCCTACAAGGTCCTGACGTTCACTTAGTCAACGAAAAATAAGATTCACTTTTCACCGTCACATCAAGAATCCGGCACTAAATAAAGGGAAGATTCAAGTTTGAATATATCCCTCTCTTGTAAGAAGATTATTGATCCGATGTAACTTTCTTTACAATCAATTAAAGAATTTACTTCTCGATCTTCAATTTCCCACCAAACACCCAACAATCATGTAATTTTGAAAATCAAGATTCAATTACAATACACCCATTTGAACTTGCTCAAAATTTTGAGAAACATCTTGACATTTTGGCAAGTTATCCCTTTCCTGAAGTCGAAGTTAAAAATGAAGGTGATCCCGACCTCATGTTGGTGATTCTATTTTACTTTTCGACTCAATAATGACTCCGATATCTTTGCCAGATTTTTTCCCTATTCCGGAGTCAACATTGAATCCTATACCAGTACACCGTGAAATTGAATCACTCATATCTCATGATCATACTTTATTGATGGGGAAAGTGTGTGAACATCGATTCTTTAGTTTGGACCCCCTTTTTGAACTAATTTCGACTCCCATTTTGAATCTCGACTTGATATGAGTCAAATCCCCAAGTCGGTGTCAGTTTTGTTCCCGTTGAGTCCAAATCCATCATCTCCCAGCATCACACTTCTTTGTTGACAAGAAAGTTAAAGAACATGACTCAGTATTTATTTTTGAAAATTGAAAATTAGATGGGGGTAATTGTCTCAATAAAATCATACATTTCTCCAACATTATACTTGGTCGCATTAGAGAGGTCACTGGTGGGTTTCTGCAGGATCCAGGATATCTTGATTGGGTAGCAACGCTTGGCCTAGTCAGACCACCACCGGAGCCACTACCATGAGGTAATTTTCCTTTCCTCTCCATTTGTTTCATGTATATACACATTCACGATGCATTGAGGACAATGCATGAGATAAGTGTAGATGAGGGTTTACTAACGTAAGTTGTTTTATATTTCTTTCTTTTACACTTCTTTTTAGAAACTTTTTAAAAATTTTCTTTTGTATAAAAACTCTGTTCTTTTCTTTTACAAAACTTTTTGACATAAGGGAAACAGTTTTGATTTATTTTTAAGAAAATTAAGATTATCTTAGGAATTAGAAAGACCTAAAATTATAAATTTTTAAACGAAGTCAAAATAGTAGATCTTGTTTAAATTTTAGGATAAGAAAGTAAGACTGGAAAGATAATTTGATCTTAAATTTTTTGCCTTAGATTTATACACTTCACACTTACACAATTTTTGGGATTGAAATAAAGACTGAAAATGTCATAAAAATATATATAAATAAAAAATATATAATGATAATAAAAATTACTTATTGAAGTTGGGTAATTATGGCTCATGAAGCATGATTATTCACACCTTAAATGGTGGACAAAAATAAAAATAATCACTTTTAGTTTTGTGGTCTTGTTTACTCGAGTCCTTAAGTCTGAGAGGTGTTTTCTCATCTTGTGCCCTAAGATCATCTGGTTGGGAGTCACCAGCTAAAAGCTCACTACCCAGGTAAATAAGAAAGCCTAAGAAAACTAAGAAAAAAATAAATATACAAAATTCAATGGCATAAAAGTTTGAGTTGATATCCCAAAAACCTTCACTATTCATAAAGTGCATATTTTTCTAAGAGTTTTATGAAATGTCAAAGAATCAATTCTTTTAAATTCTTACATTTAATTTTTAATAAGATTTGCATTTCGACTTAGTTTACGGAAGAACAATTTCTGGTTAATCTATGACCTTGGATCACTTATATTTCTACAAAAATACTTCAACACTTTTCTCTATTTCAAAATGCGTTTTCAAAATACTAACATTTGATTTCTTTCTTTATGGATTTTGTGGGTGCAATCTGCTGAAAACACTCAGGAGACAAAACTCCTTCTCTAGGGGAAACCTCAGTGCAATCGCGTAACCTGCGAAAGTGGTGTAATAATTTTCTTAGTTTTTTGTTTTGCACGGGACGAGCAAAAGATAAGTGTGGGGGTGTGATTAGTCTCTAAAACTGCATATTACATACCACATCTTCCCATTTATTTAATACTAAATTCTGCTAAATAATAACTCTCTTGTATGTTTCTAGGTCCATGGTGTGCAATGAAGAAGAAGGTCCAAAATCACCATTTAATTGGTGATTAAAGGCCTATAAAGATAGCCATTGACCTAGGAGGGTGATTCTGTCAAATTAGAGACCTAAAACCCAAAACTAGGACATGCAGCCGACAGGGGGGCGACAGGACAGCGCGCGGCAGGCAACCGCGCGCACGGCCGTACTATGGCCGCAGAAACGTGGCCATAGCCGCGTTTCCGCAGACATACGGGCGCGGTCGCGCTCGTACTTTGGGCCAGGGTTTGCCCCCTAGCCTCCCTTTCCCGTGGTGCCTTTAAATACCCCTTGGGGGTTTTCAGAGAGGAGAAATACAGAGAGTAGTGTAATTTAGGGTAGTTTTCTTCTCCATGTTATAGTTTAGTTTAAGTTAGTCTTCTTCTTCCTTTTTATATTTTCTATTTTCTTTTTGATCTTGTAATAGGAGAGAGAGTGGTATATGAGTGAAAAGCAAGAGTTCTTGTAATAGAAGGTGACAAGTTATGAAAGGTTCTCTTTACCTCTCTTTATTTTCTTCCCTCTAACTCCTTTTACATGTGTAGCTAATTTTTCTCTCATGGCAACTAACTACTAACCACTAACTAGTATAACTTCTTACTTGATAATCCACATGAATCTAATAGTCTCTACTAGGCCTTACTCTTGCAAGAGCCATTGATGGCTCATGATGATGGATTCTAACACTCTAACATCTAAATCTCTAACAAGCTAATATTACTTTATTTCATACTTACTCTTATTTAGTTTTGATAGTTTAAGTGTAGCTTGCACTTATTGGTTGAATTTGGATGTGAAAGTTAACATATGAGCCATACTTTGTAAAGCTCTTGAACCAAGGACTAGTGATGGCCAATGATACATGTGAGACAACTATCACTAAGAGGTTAGCATGTTGGTGGAGTCATTAGCAGTTAGTAGCCATAAATTTTCTTTCTTTTCAGTTTGTTTTAGAAACAATTTCAAAAACCACAATATTTTATCTTCTATTTCTCACTTCTTCGTGTTTCACTGTACTTCTCTTTTCATTCTTTGTTTTCTTTTCTTTCATTCTTACAAACATTGAAGAACCGCTAACGTACACGTGTTCATACCGTGTAAGCTTCTATCGCCTCCCGTCCTTACGGATTCGACTCGTTTTAGCCTCTATGCTATAACGGAAGTATCGAGGAAGTCAAAGCACACATACTTTAAATATTGATTTCAAAACATACACTTTTTGTGTACGGTTTTCCCCCGATCATCCCACAGTTGCCTAGCAGATATTTCATGTAACACATGGTACTTGATGTCTTATGTCAAACAAGACCTGATCAACTCACATGCTGTTCGGTTCATCTTATCCCGATCTTCTTCAGAAGTAGATCACGCTTTTCTCCAATCATAGAGTGTCCTCGAGATTGATACTGTTAGTGCATCTATCACCTCACAACTCCACATGCCGGAGTTGTTCTTGCCATCGAACTTCACCACATCAATCTTCAAAGGATGTGGGTTCACGGATTTCACCATAGATATACTATCTCCGGCCATCTTCTCAATGGTTCCCTCAAGCAATGCGAAAGCAAACGGAGTTAGAGCAAAAAAACTAGATAAAGATAGAATTTTTACCTCAAAGAGAAACCCTAGAAGAGTTTCTAAAATGATCTATTCCACTGAATCTGATTCTTTGAGCAATACAAACGCTGTTTTGAGATCGACACACGATTCCACACATAGTCCCAATGCTGCTCCGAAATCGACACACGATCTGCACCAAATAGCAACCAATGCTCTTGGAATCAACACACGATCTCACAACGAACCTGGTATGCTCTGATACCACTTGTTGCGTGCGAAGCAACAACCAGCGAGAAACCCAATAGATGCAGCAGAGAAGTACTCAAGAATAACAAGAATAAGAACAAGAAATAAGAGAGAAAGCAAACACAATATTTACAAGGTTCGGCAATTTGCCTACGTCCTCAGTGCAAGGGAGAGAGATTTTATTGATTCAACAACCAATGCAATTTGTACTTGCATATAATTCATGAGAACTCTGCCCTTTATTTATAGCCAAAGATACTCAGGAATATAGAAAATCCCAATTGGATTCGTCTCCAATTCAGAAACAAAGTCCGAATTCTAAAAAGAGAGAGATTCGCGCCCAAATACGCCTGTCGGTCGACTGGGCGGTCGACCGACCCAGGCATCCGGTCGACCACTCGATCGACCGTGTCCAACCGAGAGTTTCATCATGTCAGGCGGTCGATCAGGCGGTCGACCATTCTCCTGCTACGGTTGACCGAGCGATCAACCGAGGTACCATGTGTACGTTTGTGCATATCGATCGACCAGATAAGACAAACTGAAAGAAAAAGATGGACATTTTGAAATTTTTTGAGTAAAAATATTCATAAAAATAATGACATTCTGTAATATTTTAAAAGTGTCTTAATCAATTTGGAAGATCCTAATATCTACTCCACCAAGAAAACCACAGCCCCCCATTCTGCCCCTTCAAACCCCCAAGGGCAGAGCCAATCCGTATCCTACGCGTAATAAAAATCAATAATAATAATAATAATATTAATAAATAATGGGCGGCTGGCAGATGCGGATGTCCCTGGAATCTCCACCCGCTTCTCCTCGTTGACAGAAGATTCTCTCTTTGATCTCCCGATTCTCCACACCCCCTTGCCCCATATTATCCGTCCGTTATGAAACGGACGGTGTAGATCGTTTTCATGGGCTTCGATCTTATCTCCTCGCTCCCCCGCTGACGTCAGCGCAAGCTTTGTGGGGAGAAGGAATCATCACGCGGGATATTCAATCCTCCGCCTCTCGCCTTATTTGACAGCCCGTAGATTCGGTTGTGCACGCGACGCCCCGACCCTGTTTCTCTCTCTACTATTTATTTATTTTCTCTCTCTAAGTTTTTTTTCCCCGAGTCAATTCCTCTCTCGCTCGCTTCATCGAAACGGTCCATATTCCCCCTGTCTCTCTCTCTCTTTCCCTTTTGTTTCTCTCCTTGGTGGCCAAAATCTCTGAAAGAAGAGCAGCCATGGATTACATCAGAGCGCTGGAGGAAGAGCGGAAGAAGATTCTGGTCTTCGAGAGGGAGCTCCCCTCAGCTTGCAACTTGTGAACCAAGGTACAAATTGAGAAGCGAAAATCTGGGTTTTGTTTGTTGGGTCTGGTTTCGATCTGGGTCTGAAGATTTTTTATTTTTTATTTTTGGTGTCTTTTTGATGGGTTTGCAGCGATTGAGGCCTGCAAGAAGCAGCAGCACAGCGAGGAGATGACGAGTGAAGGGCCGGTGCTCGAGGAGTTTCTGCGGTTAAGGCCGAGCTATTCTTCGTCGATCGAGCAAAATAACCATTTCTATGGCGGTCTGGATGCCGATGGGTCCGATAAGAAGCCGGACTGGCTGAGATCAGTCCACTTGTGGACCCATCAGCCTGAGATCAAAGGGGTAAGCTTTTTTCTTTTTCTTTTTTGGATTTTTATTAGTTGTATTGTTGTTGCTGATGATGATGGTAAATTTGCTGTTGACTCAGGATGTTGTGAGGAAGCCGATTGAAGTGAATGCTAAGAGAATTTGTGGAGCATTCCATCCGTTTGAGAGGGAAAAGGCTGTTGTTGTTAAAACGCAAAGGCCGGTTGCTGCGGCTCCGGCGAGCTCGACCACGGACAACACTAATGGAGGTGGGGGGGAGTGGGGTTTCGCGGAGGAGAAGGACAAGGAAGGGCATTCTCAGAGGAAGGCGAGGAGGTCATGGTCGCCGGAGCTCCACCGGAGGTTCTTGCACGCCCTGCAGCAGCTCGGAGGGTCTCACGGTGTGTTTCAATATAAAGAGATGATAAATAAATAATTGAATTTCTTTTTGTTGTTGTGATTGATTCACATTTTGTGTTGGGATTTGCAGTCGCGACGCCAAAGCAAATTAGGGAGCTGATGAAGGTGGATGGGCTCACCAACGACGAAGTCAAGAGCCATTTGCAGGTGAATTTTTAACCCCTTCTTCATTCATTTTTGCTGTGCGATTTCGTTTGGTTCTACATTTAGAATTTGTAATATTTGAGGTCATTGAAGATTCTCCCTTATGTGTTCCAATAGTAATCTAGACACTTTCCCCCCCCCCCCCCCCCTTTCTCTCGTGAGGAAGCTTCGCCATTCTTTATAAGATTCTCTTAGATTGAAAGCATATGTGTTTTTCTCCTTTTGCACAAACTGATCTGAGTAAAGAAAGGAATAGGTTCTTGTCTGATACATCGCATCTACAAGGCATATTTTGTCGATGATTGCTGAAATTTGTGGAGAACATTGGATTCCTGGAGCTCGGTTTAACTTTTTGTGTGCCTTCGCTTTCATCTCATACATTGATCTTCTTCCATTATTCCTCTTTTGTTGCAATCCCGTGTCATTAGATTCCGGTGCTTGTGCATGTTGATGAGGACTGGCCATTGGATGACTGCAATATCAAGCCGTGTTATTTTCAGCACGAACTAGTCCTTGGAAACGAATTGTCTCCATCAATAACATGAAATAGCAATTCAGAAAAGGAATGGTATTATAGTTCTTATTTCTGATTTTTGTTTGGTTAAAATTGTATTGTTGATTATGAATTTGGAATATGACTATTTTCGGTGTCTTCTTCATAATTGGGATTCCAAAGAAAGTGAACATATGCTAGCAAAGACCAAATTGCAATCCTAACGCAACTCCATTAAAGTCAGTCTATTGTGATTTTGTTTTCCATCCTGAACTAAGCTCTCGGCTTGAGGTAGCTTTCGTTCAATATTTGTTTTTTTCTATCACATAAGAATTCTAGCCGTGTTTGTTACTGAGATTTCTTGATCTGAACGAAGAGAATAGATTTGGCATTTCGATATGTTTTTATCCTGCAAAAACAATCTGCTCGTCCTTGAATTCAAGAACTCAATTTAACATGAACTGCAATGCATTTTTTTTTTCTCTTTTTGCTGCTTCATTGCACATTCCATCTGCTTCAATCTTCTTATCAATGGTGTTCATTATCTCAGAAATATCGGCTGCACACCAAAGATCAACAACCCCTGCAGTGCAGAGCAGCGGTGCCAGCAGCCCTCAGCAACCCCAGATTGTTCTGGTTGGCGGCATATGGATGCCACCACCTGAGTTCACGGCCGCAGCAGCTGCAGCACAACCAGCGGTTGACACGACAGGTGTTCCATCAAACAGACTATATGCTCCTGTTGCATCTCTTCCATCTGAATTGGGCTCACAACAACTACAGCAGCAAAGTCGACAAAAGAGTAAAAGATCTCCCACCGGTCCTCTAAACTCTGAAGGGAGACGCAAAGGAGACGATAACAGCGAAGATGCTGAGAGGACGAACTCAGATTCGTCTGCCACCTCATCTTCCTCTCAAACAACTACAGCTTCACATCCCTTCTGAGCCTGTGAATATAGTGAGAAATCTGTATCATCCCGGATTGTTTTTTTTTTTGTTTCCTTTTGTAGTGAGAGAGCACCATCATGGCCTCATCCTCTTGTTATGTGAAAAGTAATAAAAGAGAGTGAACATATATGCATACAGACTTCCATGAGAGCTAGAACAACTACAGTTGGCCTGTATCTTTCATGTTGTTAAATTTATTCAAATCTTAGCAGCAAAGAGTTATTGCCAATCATCTGTCATATATATTTCTTTCAAATTAGGTGAAGGTTACCCACAATCAAAGCACGATCATTTTAAGATAATCAAGTCTTATTTTTAAGGGAACATAATTGATCAACTGTCCTTGTCTTCCTTATCTTCATCGGGGGATGATATTATCATAAGAGATCTGCCAGGTTGGCTGGACAAATCAAGAATTGACATATATTTTCTGTCTGCTTGGAGATTAGATGCATGGGGGAATTCTTACATGCTCGTACTGTTAAGTCTTGTATTTTTCTTACAATAATGCCTTGTCATAATCACATCCTTATCAATTCTCTAATGAAGAGACTGGACTACTTAGCTTCTAGTCCTTTCTTCTCTTGTGAAGGAACTCGTCTATCTTAAATTATTATCTTTCTTGTGTTGTGGTATGCTGTATAGTCTGATTTTACAAAACTAATATTAGCAATTAGCTTTTATCATTCCCTCACCGAATTACTATAACTTTTTCTTTTAAAGTTGTATTTACCATCGAAGGGGCACCGCCCATCAGTGGCAAAAAGAAAATCTATGACACTTAGCGCACCCCCCCCCCCCCCCCCCCCCCCCCCCCCCCAACCACACCACCCCCACTAACCAAAAAAAAAAAGTGATGATGGTATCCCACAAATTATTACAAGTGTGCCGTTATTTTTTTGACATTTACATTCTTTATAAAAAATTTAAAATACCCATTTCTTCTTCCTCCCTCCCTGCGCCTTCCCTGCCGCTTGATCTCCCCCTCTGGCTCCCCCTCGCCCCCACCCAACCGATCTCCCCCTCCTCCCTCTCCCCCACCCCACCCCTCCCCCTCGTCCAACACCCCCCCCCCCTCCCCCGGGGGGGGGGGGGGGGGGGGGGGGTGGAGATCGGAAGTGGGGAGTGGGGGGAGGCCGGGGTGGAGGAGTGGGAAGGAGGAGCGTGGGGGGAGCGGGAGAGGCTGGAGAGGGAGGGGGTCGCCGAGGAGCGAGGTGGCCGGGAGGAGGAGGGGGAGGAGAGAAGGAGGAAGAAAAAGAGAGTAATTTGCGTGTTTTTTTTTTTTTTTTTTTTTTTTTTTTTGCCTTCATCATATTTGTGGGTGCCTTAATCACTAGGGTGCCATCATCACTTTTTGGGGTGAAAATATCCGCTCTCCATTTAGGGTTCGAGTTCAGGAACTATTATATTTAGTATGGAGTTGGCAGGTGTTAGCTTTGGATTTCCTTTTTCTTTTTTTTTTTCTCTTTTTCCTTGTCATTTTCTGGGTTAGGGTTAGGTAAGAGGGAGAAAGATATTGAATATTCATCTGTGAAAGAAAAAGATATTGAGTATTCATGTGCAAATATAGTCTTACATTAGAAAGTGAATAGAAAAAATGATGTGCGAATATAGTCTCACAATACAAAGTAAATAGAGAAGTGATGCGCGAATATAGTCCCACCACGTTAGAAAGTGAATAGAAAAGTGACGAGTTTAAATAGAAAATGGGATTCTATATATCAGTTTTAAGCTTTAGGGTCAGATTGATCTCCAGCCTTTGTTTACAGCTTGTAGGATTCCTCAATAGAGACTCGTATTAACTGCCCAACAGGGGGGAGAAGAGAGAGAGATTTTAGTAGCTTCTTCAGACAATCATGGAAAATTTTTTTTAGGTTAAAATGGGGCCTTAGCCCCAGTTTATTAAACCAAGAATCATAGACTTATCCACAGATTTTACCAATGCCAAAACTGCAATTATTCAGTTTTGACGGTTTGTAATTTTAAATAGCAATACTTAGTGGGTTGCCTCTTCAAAAACTCACTGTTCAAATTTACATAAAATAACTCTATGCATAAAAAAATTCCAAGTTCTAAGTGAACCAAAGCCCAAAGCGTCAATGCACCTTGTCTTGGATACAACACGCACGTGGAATGAGCCGCATCATTCATACGCCACATTGTATGTCAATTTCATTCTTTTATTTAATTTAAAATTAGAAAACACTCTCATTTCAAATCAGGAGTTAGACTCAAGTAATTAGTGGCAAGTGTGTCAGTTTTTTTCCTATAAAAAAAAAAGATTCACAACAATAATATATCTACCACTTTATTTTTATTATTTTTGTACAGCTAAAACTAAAGATTCTATATAAAACAAAAGAAACTGTACGTGTCTCTTGCACAGATGCAAATAGACTTGAATTATACGCTCTAGTACTCTATTCTATGTTTAAAGGCAAATATTCATATTATTTTTTTGTTTTTTTTTTCTTTTCTTTTTCTCTCAGAATGGCCTAGAAATTCACGGGAGGATTCGAACCTACAACCCTCTGATGGAAGCAAAGACTTTCTCGTTTTTTTTGTGGTGATAATAAATAAAAAAATAGAGTAAGAGAGAAAAGCACACAAATACACCAATGATTTACCGAGATTCTGCTCCCATGTGATGCCTACGTCCTCTCCTCACCTTTCTCCGCCAATTTCACTATAGGAAATGCAAAATTCAAAGGTATCTTTCTCAAGTCGGTATAGCATAGCCTAAGGATTTTCTAACTTCTCTCACAATGATCTTGAGAGGAAGAACACTCGCTCACAACTCTCTTCTATAGTGAATTTTTGTTGTTATATCTACAACTCTCATCTCCCCTCTTTATATAGAGAAAGCTAGCCTCTTTGTATTCCCCACACTATAATGAGAACACTCTTTCTTATGCTTAGAGAAACCAAAAAGTAACCCTTTCATCTTCCAAGGCATAGAAGAAAACACACAAATCTGTCCAGATTCGTGCAAGCAGAATATGACTGAACATGTAACTTCAAACGAGGATAACTTCATCAATGCTCATCCAAATGCTTTGATTCAAAGCCTGAGATGATCCTAAAATGTTCCTCTACAACTTCTATGTTTATCACCGAGCCAAATAATAACTGCACCATATTCGAAATTGCCCTCCAAAATCGCATTTTGTCACAAAAAATGCATCATAAAAATTGACTAAGTCATTGGCTGAACCCAACCAGGTGACCAAACTCATGGATCATAACCAATTCATTATGGGGATGGACCCCGTTCCCATCAATCTCCCCCTCCATCCACATGAGGAAGGATCTTCAAACTGTAGTCATGCCCGCCAAAGTTCTGCAAAAAACATGCTTCTCCGTTGGCAGCGCTTTCGTCATCATATCAGTGCCATTATCGTCTGTATAGATCTTCTCTAGCTGTAGTAACTTTTCATTCAACATATTGTGTATCCAATGATAACTCCCATCGATATGTTTGGATCTTGAGTGAAAGCTTGAGTTCTTGCTTAGATGGATGATACTTTGACTGTCACAGGAGAGAATGCATTTCTCTTGCTCATGCCCTAGCTCATGTAGAAACATCTTCATCCATAAGATTTCCTTGCACGCTTCAGTAGCTGTGATGAACTTGGCCTCTGTAGTGGAAAGTGTCATGCATTTTTGCAACCTAAATTGCCAAGAGGCTGCACCACCCGAATAAGTAATTAGATATCCTGATGTAGATTTACGACTATCAACATCACCTGCCATGTCAGCGTCTGTGTAGCCTTGTAGCAAAGATTCACTTTGGTCGAAGCACATGTCTTCGATGATTCTCGAATATAACGTAAAATTTATTTGACCACTTGCTAGTGCTCTTTCCCTAGAATTGAGAGGAACCTGCTGACAATTCTGACTGAGTGAGCCAGGTCGGGACGCGCGCATACCATCGCGTACGAAAGACTTCCGACTGCCAATGCACAGGGGATCATTGCCATGTCTGCGTTCTCCTTCCATTAGAAGGACTTTGACTGGAACTGAGTCTGGATGTGCACCAAGCAGAGTACTAACTGGCTTCGCCTTGTCCATATGGAATCTCTCGAGCACCCTCTCGATGTACCGTTCTTGAGATAGCCAAATCACGCTTTTTTGCCGATCTCGGGATATCCTCATTCCAAGGATTTACTTAACAGATCCCAAATCCTTCATAGCAAAGAACTTTGATAGGCAGTAAAAATTGCATATTTATCACTACATTTACTATCATGTTTCCTATTTATTCTTTTAATATTGCACTATTACTAAAGTTTTGCTATTTAATGTGTGCAGGCCTTGAGTATTATTTAAATAAAGAATAAAAGCCTAAATGAAGCCCAAAAGCCCATGATTAAGCCCAAGTGCAAAAGTGCAATTACCAAATGTCAAAGTTGCAATTACCAAGTGCAAAAGTTGCAAATACTAAAAGAAGAGGGAAGGAATAGACTTCTATTCAACCCTAAATGCCTGCAGGATGAGGATAAATATAAAAGAAGGAGAGTGCAAAGATAAAATTCGTTTTGAAGAGATTTGGATTTAGGCTAACTTGCTTCCCAAGTTATCCCGAATTTTCAAATTAAAGAGTCGAGATGCCAGATCTAAACGGATAGACCCAGATGGACGGACCAGAGGAGGCCACGCGCGAAAGCGCGTGGCCAGGGATAAAGCTATGGCCGCGGAAACGCGGCCAAAGCCGCATTTCCGCGGCCATGTGGATGAGACAGAACAACTGCTTTCGCAGGAGAGTTCTATCAGGACTCTACTTCTTTCAGCGCGTATAAATACCCCTGCAGAGCAATAGAGAGGCGCATCCAGAGACAGGAAATTAGGGTTTCTTTAGTTTTTCTCTTTCAAATTTCTGTAATCTTCATTTCGTTTTTAGCATACTTTGGAGAAGGAGCATTGTATTTGGACGCGATTTCAAATAAAGGTTACCTTTTTTGTCATTTAAATTCTTGTCATTTAATTTCGTTTTACTCTGTGATCTTTCTATTAGTTTTGTTCTTCTTTCTCTCACAATTCTTCATATTAAACAAAACAAAAAAATTAAAAATATAAAAAAAAGATGATTAACTAATTCTAAAGTGTGGTTTGCTGATTTCTTAAACAACCCTAGAGCAGTTTAGGAATTAAATGGATTGATAATAATTTTTAGAAACCCTAGGTTTAAGACAGATTACTTGAAGATTAAATTGATAGTTAGTTTTTCTAATCTAGGTTACACCTCTAAACTTTTTTTCACAACTTCATGCTTAAGTACTTTGACAGCATAATCTTAAGGTGAGACTTTTCTTATGCTGTACTTAGAAGTTAGGATGAACACTTATTGGATTTTTAGTAGTGCAAACTAGTTAGACTCTAATATCATTTTTTCTTACTTGAATCTTTTCTAATAAACCTAGGATAAATTTTATGTGTTTCGAGATAATATTCAATATTCAAGACTTGCACTATGGGTTGTGGTAGAAGATCAGTAAAACCACATATCTCCAATCATATATTCCAAATCTAATCTCTCTTTTGTTTTGTTCTAAGGATACAGAGAAGTCGTCCGAAAAGCTTGCATCGCATCCTTCCCTGTGGATCGACCCGCTTTGGCCCTTACTGCAGCGGATAGAATTGAGACTGAAAATTCATAACTTTAACTTTAACTCTTTCCTTGTAATCTCAGTTTTTCAATCAAAATTTTGGCGCCGTTGCCGGGAAGGAACGGCACGATTTTCTCAAAACTAATTCTTTTAAACTTTCTGTTTGCAGGTTCGGAGAACAGGAAACCCAACAGCAGCAAAGGACATATAGCAACTCTGTGCCTCTGCTCTCGAAGGCAGAGCAACAGAGCCTACTACAGAGCCGCGTTTGCGCGGTAAAAGCCGCGTTTCCGCGGCCTGAGTAGTTCACTACTTACTCTGTTTTCTGCAGGTTGCTGCAATTTGAAAGTTTGAGTTTCTACTCTGTTAAATATTCTCTGTGATCACCCTGCATACTGCTAATTAATTAACAGTAACTTATTCGTTGAAAAATAAAAAAAATTAGACTCTTGCATTGTAGGCACGTGTCTATTTAATTTTTTAATTTTGTTGAAGAGTGCTGGCGACAAGGTACATTTGCATTGCATATAGATTAGGAAACACTCTTGGCTGATTTACTGCTTTTTGAGTGATTACTTATCTACTGCTTTACACGTACACAAAAAAAATTTTAAGGGCAAAACCCATTAACAAGATAAGGTGGGGATTTCATCACCCTTCCTTGGCCCACAAATGGCCCACAAATCATCTCCGTCACACTCACAACCCTAACCTTAAGTAAAAATTGACTAGACGTTGGCCCTAGGTTAACTCGGACTCACTAGGAGATTGGCCGAAGGAGGAAGTTGTTCGAAATTAACTCTTGCCAAATCGGTGTCTAGGAAGGGGATTAAGGGCCGAAAGCCCAAAGATCGGTGGTTATTTAATTAAGGACGTCTTTGACGGAAAACCTCCCACCGGTCCTGCCACCTACCTGGCCGATTAACTTGTGGTTAAGGTCGGCAATATACCTCCTAAGGACATTCTAAAGTTAGGAGTCGTCTAGGTCAAGGCTTACCCTAGAATAGGAATTTTGACTACTTTTCTTTTTCATTAATTGATTGGGTGAACTTGTTTGCTAATTGTTCATGTCCGCTTGTCGAGAGACCCACTTACATCTAGACTAACTAGAACAAGTTCACCACCTGAGCAAAAGCCCGACTCGCACATGGCACAACCACCGTCACTACAAGATAGGTTCTATCCTATTAGGACCTCTCTTCCTTCTTGCATTCAGTTATCCGATGAAGGTGTTGACCAATTTGAGCTCAAGCCACAATACATCAACACTCTTCCCAAATTTCATGGACTTGAATCCGAGGATGCATACTTTTTCATAAGAGAATTTGAAAAAGTATGTCTCATGATGAAGATACCCAGCCTAGGAGAAGATGCCATCAGACTACGGTTTGGCCCATTCGCTTTGAAAGATTTAGCAAAGAAATGGCTTTACAGTTTAGAGGCCGGTTTAATATCTTCGTGGGATAATTTCGTTAAGGCTTTCTTAAAGAAATTTTATCCCGTCTACAAGACTGCACTAATTAGAAAGAGCATCTTACAGTTTAAGCAAACAACCAATGAATCTTTTTGGAAATATTTCGAACATTTTAAGGACCTCCTTGCCCAATGCCCTCACCATGGGATAGAGAAATGGCGACTTTGCCAAGTTCTGTATGATGGATTAGAATATCAAACTAAAATTCTATTAGAATCCATGTGTCAAGGAGGATTTTTGAAAAAGAACGAAAATGAAGGATGGTTATTATATGAAGAATTAGCTGATAATACCATCCAATGGGAACCAACTCCGAAAAAATTTAGGACTAATGACCCTACTTCTTCTAAAGGAGGTATCCATTCCATTGAGGCCAACATAGCTACCGATGCTAAGTTAGCTGCTGTGATGCGAAGACTAGAAGCTCTTGAAACTAAAGAACCAGTCTCTGTGAACCAAGTCAGTCCAATACCTTCGACGGGCTGTACTTATTGTCAAGACATGAACCATGTGTTCGAGGAATGTCCCGTCTTTATCGCACACCAATCCTTACCCGAACATATGAGTGCGGCCTTCACAAGGCCCGCCAACAATTCATATTCACCCACCTACAATCCCGGTTGGAGAAATCATCCAAACTTTTCATGGGGCCCAAGCAACAATAATCAAACAAGGCCCAAATTCTCCAACAATTTCCAAAATCCGCCCTATCAACAAAATTTCCCTAGTCAAAATTCTCCACACTCTTTCCAATATTCACAAATGGAAACAAGACTTTCCAACATGAAAAGAAAGGTGGACACTCTAGTTAAAAGCCACGACACGCTGGCTCAAGTCTTAACTAGGATAGAGATCCAACTGAATCAACAAGAAAGACAAAGGGGAACTCTACCAAGTCAACCATTGTCAAACCCTAGGAATCCTAGGCAAGCCAATGAGGCTCAAGAACAAAACCAGTGTAACTTGGTTCATACACTAAGATCAGGGAAACAAGTTGATAATCATGTATCCATGCCACAGGACCCATCTCAGTTGTCCATTCCATCTAGTTCCACTCCATCTCCACAAAACTCCAAAGAAACTGAAGTTGAGAAATCAGCAGAACAGGTGCACAAGCCTATAGCCCCATTTCCAAATAGGCTTAGGAGCAACAACAGTGCACACATGGAGAAACTACTCGAGGTGTTCAATCAGGTTAGGCTCAACATCCCACTTCTTGATACAATCCAACAAGTCCCTAGTTATGCCAATTCCTTAAGGACATGTGCACCAAGAAAAGAAAGACAAATGTGCCTAAAAAGGTTTTTCTAGCCACTAACATTAGTGAGCTATTGTCCAACCAGATCCCAGTCAAGTACAAGGACCCTAGTTGCCCCACCATTTCTTGCACAATAGGTCGAGCTGAAATCAATCGAGCACTCCTCGATTTAGGAGCTAGCATTAATTTGCTTCCCTTCTCCGTATATCAACAACTTGGATTAGGTGAACCTAACCCAACCCAAATTACAATTCAATTGGCTGATCGATCAATCAAAGTTCCTAAGGGAGAGATCAATGATGTCCTCATGCGGGTGGGAGAATTCATTTACCCAGTCGATTTCATTGTTTTAGAGACACAACCTGTGTCTAATCCTAGGTCCCAAACTCTCGTCATCTTAGGACGCTCGTTCCTAGCAACCGCGAATGCAATCATAAATTGTAGAAACGGATCCATGAGATTGACTTTTAGGGATATGACCAAGGAAGTCAATGTTTTCAACTTAGGTAAGCATCCTTACGACATGACCGACCAACCCTTTGAGGTTAACTTCATTGAAAATATGACTAGTGAGCACAACGAAGAGATCACACTAGAGTCAAAGGAAGAGAAAAAGTTAGAATCAAGTGATCTTAACCTTGATGAGATTGAATGGGTAGCAAATCCAAGTTCTATAGAGATGGAAAATTCAAGCTTAACACCTCCACCCATCGAGCCACCTCCTTCGTTGGAGTTAAAGACCTTACCTAAATATCTTAAGTACACCTACCTTGGTGAAAACGAGACGTTACCAGTCATAGTTACCTCTAATTTGACTAATAGGCAAGAGGAAGACCTACTGGCAACCCTTAGGAGACATAGGGAAGCCATTGGTTGGACCATGGCAGATATCAAGGGACTGAGCCCTACGATAGTCCAGCATCGAATCTATCTAGAGGAAGGGGTTAAACCGAAGAGGGATCCACAACGTAGGCTAAACCCGCTCATGCAAGAGGCTGTACAAGCTGAAATAGTGAAACTGTTAGATAATGGGATCATTTATCCCATTTCCGATAGCGAATGGGTTAGCCCAATGCATGTGGTCCCTAAGAAGTCCAGCTTTACTGTGGTAGAAAATGACAAGCATGAGTTAGTGCAAACACGACTGCCTACCAAAGTTCAAGTATGCATAGACTATCGCAAGTTGAACGCCGCCACTAGGAAAGAT
The DNA here is from genome assembly GCA_038442645.1 of Agave tequilana. NCBI lineage: Eukaryota > Viridiplantae > Streptophyta > Magnoliopsida > Asparagales > Asparagaceae > Agave > Agave tequilana. The sequence continues at coordinate 89,369 of JAVJIF010011212.1, read as the reverse complement.
CATTTTTCCCTCCCATTTATCGACCAAATACTGGAACGATTAGCCGGCCATGAGTATTACTGTTTCTTGGACGGTTACTCAGGGTATAACCAAATCCCAATAGCCCCGGAGGACCAAGAAAAGATAACGTTCACATGCCCATTTGGGACATTTGCCTATCGTCGAATGCCTTTCGGCCTATGTAATGCCCCCGCCACATTCCAACGTTGTATGTTAAGCCTTTTTTCTGACATGGTCTTCCTAGAGATTCTCATGGACAACTTCTCCGTCTATAGAAATTCATTTGACCAATGTCTCCATCACTTAGAGTTAGTGTTGAATAGATGCACTGAAAAGAACTTGACCCTCAATTGGGAAAAGTGCCACTTTATGGTACAGCATGGGATTGTCCTAGGTCATGAGATATCTAGAGAAGGGATCAAAGTAGACAAGGCTAAGGTGGAGATCATAGCCAAACTTCCAATTCCACGATGCGTGAAGGACATTCGTTCTTTCTTAGGACACGTCGGGTTTTACCGTAGGTTCATTAAGGATTTTAGCAAAATTGCTAGACCCCTTACAAACCTCCTAGCTAAAGATGTTCCCTTCATCTTTGACGATGTGTGTAATAGCGCGTGGGAGAAGTTGAAATTGGAACTCATCTCTGCACCTATCATCTCACCTCCGGACTGGTCCAACCCTTTTGAGATCATGTGCGATGCCTCAGATTTTGCGATAGGCGCTGTCTAAGGACAGCGCAAGGATAACAAGCAACACGTGATCTATTATTCAAGTAGGACACTCAATGACGCCCAAATGAACTATACTACAACCGAGAAAGAATTCTTGGTAGTAGTGTTCGCTTTGGAGAAATTCCGCCCATACCTACTTGGGACCAAGACCACGATTTTTACCGACCATTCTGCACTTCGATACCTAATGCTAAAAAAGGATGCAAAGGCCCGACTCATTCGTTGGATCCTCCTCCTTCAAGAATTTGATCTCGAAATTCGAGATAAAAAAGGTGTTGAAAATGTTATCGCAGACCATCTCTCTCGTGTGCCAAACGCACCTTCCAACGACTGCCCATCAATGACAATTTTCCTGATGAATAACTTCTAGCCATCTCTAAGGAACCATGATTTGCCGACATAGTAAATTACTTAGTCACAAACCAAACACCACCTAATTGGTCAAAACAGGATAGATTCCGATTCTTATCTCAAGTTCGGTATTACATATGGGAAGATCCATACCTTTTCAAATATTGTAACGACCAAAATATTAGGAGATGTGTCCCCGATGAGGAAACTAGAAGCGTTCTAGCCTTTTGTCATGAATTTGCTTGCGGTGGACACTTTGGTCCCCGCAAAACTGCCGAAAAGATCCTACAAAGTGGCTTTTATTGGCCAACTTTGTTTAAAGACGCTTTCGAATTTTGCAAAACGTGCACAAGATGTCAAATGATAGGAAGGATTTCTAAACGAAATATGATGCCCCTAAATCCGATTCTAGAAGTAGAACTTTTTGATGTTTGGGGCATTGATTTTATGGGACCTTTCCCTAACTTGTTTGGGCACCAATACATCTTGTTGGCCGTAGATTACGTATCGAAATGGGTTGAAGCCGTCCCTTGCAAGACAAATGACATAAAGTTGTTGTCAAATTCTTGAAAGAAAACATCTTCTCGCGCTTTGGAACCCCTCGTGCCATAATTAGTGACAATGGTACACATTTTTGCAATAGAACTTTTGAAGCTCTTATGCGAAAATATGCCATAACTCACTAGTTATCTACGCCATACCATCCTCAAACCAGTGGACAGGTAGAAGTTTCCAATAGGCAAGTCAAGCTTATCTTGGAGAAAACTGTGAATCAAAATAGGAAGGACTGGTCCACCAAATTGGTGGATGCCCTATGGGCATATAGAACTGCCTTTAAGACGATTCTAGGAATGTCTCCCTACAGACTAGTCTTTGGAAAGGCTTGCCACCTTCCTGTTGAGTTAGAGCACCGGGCCTTATGGGCAATTAAGCAGCTGAATTTCGATCTAGATAAGGCCGGTTATCTTCGAAAATTGCAAATTTCTGAACTGGAAGAATTGAGGAACGAGTCATATGACAATACGAAAATTGCGAAGGATAGGGTTAAGGTTTTTCATGATAAGTTCATCACGAGAAAAACTTTTGTCCAAGGATAAAAAGTGTTACTCTATAACTCTAGACTTCATCTCTTTCCCAGCAAGTTAAAATCAAGAGGGACAGGGCCCTTCATTGTTAAGACTGTGTTTCCACACGGAGCCATAGAGATCTACGACCCAAAAAATGGCAGTACATTCAAGGTAAATGGTCAACGTCTTAAAATCTTTTTGGAATCAGTTCCGCAAGTAAAAGCAATCATGGGTCTTTTGACCCAATGTATCGGTAACTCTATCTCTCTGCCAATTCATGCATCCATGCATTTCATTCATACATTGGGGACAATGCATGAGACAAGTGTTTGGGAAGGGTAAAATGTAAAAAAATTTTAACTTAAAATTTTTTTTACTTTTTCTCTTTATTTGTTCTAACATAACAAAAAAAAAGGACAATATTTTGATTTATCTTTTGAAAGAAATCTAAGTTAGTCTTAAGAATTAGGAAACTCATGATTAGAATTTCTAAAAACTTGGTCAAAATAAATAAATTGTTGAATTTTTAGGTACAGGAGGAGAAATTGAATAAGTAATTAGTCTTGATTTTTACCTTAATGAAATGTGCATACCAAATGAATATCTAGGATTCTAAGACAAAGACTCTTGTGCCTTATAATAAAATAAAAAAATAAAAAAAGGAAATTTACTGATTAAGCTAGATACATGTGCCTCAAGAAGCATAAGTATTCACGCCTAAAGGTGATTTTATAAATAAAGTCCTTAGTTTTGTGGCCTAGTTCACTCGAATCCTTTAGTCCGTGGGGTATTTTCTCACCTGGTGCCCTAAAACCGACCGGTTTAGGAGCCACCGACTTTAAGTTCGATACATGGGTGGATTAGAAAGCCTAAGGAAACTAAGAAAAATTAATTATATATGTACTAACACATTTAATAGTCAATTAGTTAGGTATGAGGGCCTTATGAAGCCTTGATACTTACACGAAAGAAAATTAGATGAGTTATACATATTAAAAAAAAAGAAGAGAAAATAATAATAAAGAGGCATGAGAGTCCAAGTTAAAGAATTCCTAGTAAAGATTCACAAGGATGCATATGACTTTTAGTAACGAAAAAGACTATACAAAAATTCAATTTTTACCCTTACCTAAAATGGATAACAATTTACTATATAAAGACTAAGTTTAAGAATGAATAAAAATGATAATCCTAAAAACTTATAGATTACTTAGTTTCTTCAAACATATTTCAAATATTTTCCTTCTTATGGATTTTGTGGGTGTAATCCGCTGAAAACCCTCACGAGACAACACTCGTCCTCTAGGGTAACCTAGAGGTTTAACGGCTTGTTGCACATGCTAAGTGCAACCGTGATTCCTACGAAAGTGAGTTAGCTAGATTAGTTTTTCTTTACGATTTTTACTCGAGGACGAGCAAAAAGATAAGTGTGGGGGTGTAATAGGTAGTAAAAATTGCATATTTATCACTACATTTACTATCATGTTTCCTATTTATTCTTTTAATATTGCACAATTACTAAAGTTTTGCTATTTAATGTGTGCAGGCCTTGAGTATTTATTTAAATAAAGAATAAAAGCCTAAATGAAGCCCAAAAGCCGATGACTAAGCCCAAGTGCAAAAGTGCAATTACGAAATGTCAAAGTTGCAATTACCAAGTGCAAAAGTTGCAAATACTAAAAGAAGAGGGAAGGGATAGACTTCTATTCAACCCTAAATGCTTGCAGGATGAGGATAAATATAAAAGAAGGAGAGTGCAAAGATAAAATTCGTTTTGAAGAGATTTGGATTTAGGGTAACTTGCTTCCCAAGTTATCCCGAATTTTCAAATTAAAGAGTCGAGATGCCAGATCTAAACGGATAGACCCAGATGGACGGACCAGAGGAGGCCACGCGCGAAAGGCGTGGCCAGGGATAAAGCTATGGCCGCGGAAACGCGGCCAAAGCCGCGTTTTCACGGCCATGTGGATGAGACAGAACAACTGCTTTCGCAGGAGAGTTCTATCGAGACTCTACTTCTTTCAGCGCGTATAAATACCCCTGCAGAGCAACAAAGAGGCATATCCAAAGACGGGAAATTAGGGTTTCTTTAGTTTTCTCTTTTCAAATTTCTGTAATCTTCATTTCGTTTTTAGCATACTTTGGAGAAGAAGGAGCATTGTATTTGGACGCGATTTCAAATAAAGGTTACCTTTTTTGCCACTTAAATTCTTGTCGTTTAATTTCGTTTTACTCTGTGATCTTTCTATTAGTTTTGTTCTTCTTTCTCTCACAATTCTTCATATTAAACAAAATTAAAAAAATTAAAATATAAAAAAAAGATGATTAACTAATTCTAAGGTGTGGTTTGCTGATTTCTTAAACAACCCTAGAGCAGTTTAGGAATTGAATGGATTGATAATAATTTTTAGAAACCCTAGGTTTAAGACAGATTGCTTGAAGATTAAATTGATAATTAGATTTTCTAATCTAGGTTACACCTCTAAACTATTCTTCACAACTTCATGCTTAAGTACTTTGACAGCATAATCTTAAGGTGAGACTTTTCTTATGCTGTACTTAGAAGTTAGGATGAACACTCGTTGGATTTTTAGTAGTGCAAACTAGTTAGACTCTAATATCATTTTTTCTTACTTGAATCTTTTCTAATAAACCTAGGATAGATTTTATGTGTTTTGAGATGGTATTCAATATTCAAGACTTGCACTATGGGTTGTGGTAGAAGATCAGTAAAACCACATATCTCCAATCATATATTCCAAATCTAATCTCTCTTTTGTTTTGTTCTAAGGATACAGAGAAGTCGTCCGAAAGGCTTGCATCGCATCCTTCCCTGTGGATCGACCCGCTTTGGCCCTTACTGCAGCGGATAGAATTGAGACTGAGAATTCATAACTTTAACTTTAACTCTTTCCTTGTAATCTCAGTTTTTCAATCAAACTTGCTAAGCTTATTCTTCAAACTTTTAATCATTTCAATATCTTTACCTATCACTAGCATATCGTGAACATATAATAGGAGAATAATAAAGTCACTATCAAAACTTTTGATAAATACAAGTGATCCCCCGTCGTCTTTGAGTATCCTAGCTCATCCATGAATGTTTCAAACTTATTATACCATTGACATGGAGCTTGGTTGAGACCGTACAGGCTTTTCTTTAGTTTGCATACTAGGTTTCTTTACCTTTAACTTTTCTCCCTCTGGCTGCTCCATGTATATCTCCTCCTCTAGATCGCCATGGAGGAATGTTGTCTTTACATCGAATTGTTTGATTTCTAAGTTCATGCTTGCGGTCATGCCATGCACAACTTGGATGGATGACATCTTCACTATTGGGGAAAAGATTTCCTCGAAATCAACTCCTTTCTTCTGACTGAAGCCCTTCACAACTAACCTGGCCTTGTACCTTGGATGTGCACATACTTCTTCAGTTTTCAGCTTGAATACCCACTTGTTCTTGAGTGCTTGTTTGCCCTTTTGTAGCTTTACCAGATCATAAGTGTGGTTCTCATGAAGGGACTTCAGCTCTTCCTTCATGACTTTTAACTACTCTCTTTTGTGTTCATACTCAAAAGCCTCCTGATAGCTCTCTGGTTCTCCCCGTCAGTGAGAAGAACATACTTACTAGGAGAGTATCTCCTCGATGGCTAATGCTCTCTGGTGGACCTTCTTAACTGAGGTTCGACATGTGGCGCTTTCTCCACATGATCTTTTTATTCTTCATCACTAGTAAGAACTTGATCGTCAGCAGTATCAGTAGGGATGTCATACTCATCTCCCCCTCCATCACCACGCACCGCTGGAGGAGAGATGGGATCAACAAAAAATTCATTGGAGACTTTGAATTTCTTCAATTTGTCAAAGTCTTCAATGGTCTGATATTCAAGAAAAATCACATCTCGACTTCAAATGATTTTCTTATCAATAGGGTCCCACAGCCTCTAGCCAAATTCTTCATAGGCATATATGATTGTGCTGGCCCAGAGGCCCATCACTCTAGTTTTGATGATGATTAACTCATGTAGTTATAGTTTACTAATAATCTTGTGTTTAAATAGTTTCAGTGATTGACCAAGATATTAGGAGGTGATTAGCTTCAACAAAGGAGTTTTGGAGCTTTCACATGTTGATTCAAGAGCTTGAGCGTCAAGATCGCATCTAACACTCGGTTAGAGTCAAGCTCATTGGATCATGTTTGGATCGAGTCAACTTGGAGAAGGAGTTCTACAAGAAGACCTCGTTTGTTTAGTTAAGATGTTTAGATCATGTGTAAAGATTGAATAGTATTGATATGCTCAAGTTCACATATACACACAAGTTTAAAGTTTATTGGTTTTGATTTCGGTTTAACCGGTTTTGGATTTCGTGTCAAAAACATAGATATAATATCTTTTATGTATATTGGATTTATCCATATACAATATGTTTCAAAGTTGTTTAATATCATGTTTTTGTATTTACATGAGTTTTGGAGAAAACAGTTTTCCATTTCAAAAATCTAAGTTTTGAAAAATATCGATTTTGTGTTTAAGCCAAATTTCATTATCACAAAAATGGTTCAAATTGTCTATAATGTGTTGAATTTTTATCACACATATTTGTATTTTAAAGATCTAATAAGAACTTATTTTTGTGAAATTTATGTGATTTTATGGGATTTAATTGGTATTAAATTAACCAAGTTTTTATACCTGTTTTTCCCAGCCTGACTGCACTGCCGGTCGACCGAGCGATCGACCGGACCAGGAGTCAGTCGACCGTCACGGTCGACCGATATGCACGGGACGTGCATAAAGGCCAGCCAATCGGGCGGTTGACTGCGCGGTCGACCGACTGAAAGCACCCCTCTCGGGTGAGGGCCGGTTGACCGTTGGCTTTGGCCCGGTCGACTGGGCGGTCGACCGGAGGCACGACGGTCATAAAAATGACCGTTGGCCGGTTAACCGGGCGGTAAACTGAAAGGACATTTTTACCCTTTCCTGGCTGCCAACGGGCAGATTTTTGGAGGGTTATAAATAGCCCCCTCCTTGGCTGATTTCACCAAGATTTGAGAAGAGAAAAATTTCTATCTTTCAAGTGTTTTTCAGCTAGAGTTTTTTATGATTAAAAGATTTATTTTTATTTATTTTTAAAGTGTTAGAAAATTCAAAGAAAAGAGAGTCTTTTGGGAATTATTTTTGGTCTTGATTTCAATATCTATTTGGAGATTTTCTCAAGTGTTTTTCTTAATTCCAAACACTTTATTTTCTCACACTTGAGCTATCTATCTATCCTATCTATTAGGATCTTTGTTTTTAAGAAAAATTGGTTTATGGTCTTTAAGATCACCAAGAGTTGTAACCTTCCTTGTATTTGTTGGTATCCCTCTTATGTAGAGGTGATTGTGGAGGTTGTGTTTGGTTGTGTTGGTATCCCTCTTAGTGAAGAGATGATTGTTGGAGTATTGGCTTTGAGCCTTATCCCTCTAGTGAGAGGTGGTTGTTGTTTGACTTTGTGCCTAAGTGAAGAGGAGATTGTGAAATTGGATTTATTGGTATCCCTCTAAGTGTAGAGGTGATTGTAGTTGTTTGGCTAAGTGTCTATCCCTCTAAGTGTAGAGGTGATTGTTGTTGTGCCATTGCCTCTCGTGTAGAGGTTGTGTTTATTGGAGAGAGGAGTTGTGTACTCCTACTTGTATTTACCCAAATCCTTAGTGGAGGTTCCCTGTGTAAGAAGTCCTGTGTGGACGATTTAGTGAAAATCCTTCTGTGTGAAGGCGGGGACGTAGAACAGTGGCTCGAACCTCGAAACATATCTTTGTATTTGCGATTGATCCACTATCTCTAAACTCTCTCTCTTTTATATCTTACATTGATTCATATTGTTCATATCATATATGCTTGGTATTGTTTGTGTGTCTCACTTGTGTTGAACTAAGAGAGCTTTACATAGCACATCAACTCTTATTTTGGGGAATTTAGAGGAGATGTCCAGAGCCCTTCACCGGGAATTCGGCTACACTCTTTGGTTACACGAAATGTGTTACAATTTATTTTTAATTTCGCATCATTTGTCATTAGATTAGTCATACACCTATTCACCAAACCTCTAGGTGTACTTTCAGATTGCGCACATTTATTGCATTATTCTTTATTACATTTTCACATTTATCATATAATAAATCTGCTAAATTTCTTGTTTTAAATGTCTATTTTGCAGAAGATAATCTTGGGGAGAAAGTGTTGGCCCGAAGGCCCATCGCTCTAGTTTTGATGACGATTAACTCATGTAGTTATAGTACTAATGATCTTGTGTTTATTTAGTCTCAGATATTTGATCAAGATCTTAGTAGGTGTTTAGCTTCAACAAAGAATTTAAAGTCAAAATTTGAAGCTAGTACGTGTTGATTCAAGAGCTTGCGCATCAAAATCACATCAAGTACTCAAGAGGAGTCTAACTCATTGGATTAAGGTTTGGACCAAGTCAAGAAGGAGAAGAAGATTTTCAAGAGAAGATTTTCAAGAAGACTTGTGTCGGGTTTGTAAGTGTCAAGATTTTATTTTTAGATAAAATGTAAAGGATAGATTAGTTGGTGGATTGCTCAAGTTTATATACACACACAAAATTTATATGTGTTTTCATAAGAAGAGTTCTTGTTTTAGAAAATCCCGTTTTGATTTTTAAGCTTCAAAATATACTTATGTTTTATCAAAACTTATTTTAGAACTTATTGTCAAAAACATAGATATTTCATATTGTTTGTGTAGTGGATCATATCCATACACACTAAGCTTCAAAAGCATTTAAAATATCTTGTTTTTGCATTTGAAGAAGTTTTTGAAAAATCGATTTTGAAAAATATAGATTTTTATTTAAGCAAAAATTTTCATATTACAAAAATAGTTCAAAATGTTTGTAATATGTTTTGATTTTTAATCAAATATGTTTGTATATCAAAGTATATTAATAAACTTATTTTTGTAGAATTTATGAGATTTTATTGAAGGTAAAAAAATCAAGTTTTCATCCCTAAAATTGTTGGATCTGGCTTTCTGCCGGTCGACCGGACGGTCGACCGATACAGAAGTCAATCGACTGCTCCGGTCGACCGATGTACACAAACATGCACAGCCAAGCGCCGTTCGGTCGACCAGAGAGCTTCTGCTCTCTATAAATGGCCCTGGTCGATCGGGCGGTCGACCGCTAGGTCATAGCCCAGTTTTCGATCGACTGACCGGTCGACCGCTTTTCCCAACGGTCAGAAATCTGACCGTTGGCCGGTCTGCCATGCGGTCGACCGACAACAGAGTTTTCTGCTGAGTTAGACCCCAACGGCTATTTTTTTAGGCCTATAAATTGGGGCTGTTTTGGGTTGTTTCATACAGGATTATTGGAGAGTTTTCAAGCTAGTTTTTCCTACATTACTAAGTGTTTATCTCCACTTGTTTTAGAGCCAATATGTCCATATCAAAAGGAGAGTTTATCAAGAGTATTTTTAAAAGAGATTTTTTGAGTTTTTCACCACCAAATCAATCCTAGTTTTCTCACACATACTTGAGTTTTCCATTGTCATATCTATCCTATAGGAGAGTTGTTGTGAGAGTGTTTATAGGTAATCAGAGTGTTTAGATCACCAAGTGTTCTACTTTGTATTTGAGGAGGCGAACTTATGGGTTCGTGTTGTTTTGAGTTCTTGTGGGAGTTCGGTGTAGAGGTGCAGCCTTGGAAAGTAAGTGTGCTTGCATGTATTTGTTCTTATGGGAACAAGTGAGGCGACTAGTGAGTCCAAGAAGTTCTAGTGTGAACTCGTTGTAGGTGTTGCAGCACCGAGTGATCTAGTGGGATCGTTTTAGTGAAAATCCTTCATAGTGTTGAAGGCGGGGACATAGATCAAGGGTGCTCGAATCTCGAAACAAACCTCCCGTGTTTGCGATTGCCCTCTCTATCTCTCACTTGTGTTTATATCTTGCATACTCATATTGTTTATCTTTTTTATATGATTGATATATTTGTGCTCTATTGATACATGCTTGGGACTGTTTGCTCACACTTGTATTCAATCAAGAGAGTCATAGCGGCACCTTAACTCTTATCTAGAGGAATCTTGAGGAGATAGTTCAGAGCCCTTCACTGGGAATTCGGCTACACTCTTGTGTTATACTTGGTGAGTTTAGCTTAATAGTTTTAGTTTGCTTAAATAGTTTTAATTCCACATTAATTCATCATTAGCTTAGCTAATCACCAATTCACCCCACTCTAGGTGATCTACAATTGGTATCAGAGCTTGGTGCTCTTGATTTGGGTCTAATAACCTAGAGTTAAAGTTCTTCATTTTAGCTAATCACAATATTTGTACACGCACACATGAATTTCATGTCACCTCCCACGTTTGATATTCTTAACATCCAAACTTGAAAAGTTAAGATGTCTATGTACCTCAAAGCCCTAGGTAGTTATGTTTATTTTACCACTATTAAAAATTCATATTGTTTAAATGGCAAATATCTAGAGGCAACGTAAAAGCCATCCATGCCTTAAAGTCAACCCTAAATAATGATTATTTATGTAGGGTTTCTAACTTTGATTCGGTTTTTATAATATAGAACACTATAGTCTCCCTTGGCGAACAAAAACAATATTATGCGGGGAGTGACTCGGACGAGGGAAGTGATGCTTCCAACTTATGCTACATGGTTCAAGGGGATAACCCCCTTGAGGTAAATTCTGAATCCAAGTTTGATTAGGATGCTGACATGTCATATGATGATCTTGCTTCATTTTGTCAACAACTTCTTGAAAAATATAATTTTCTTAAAAAGGACCATAAAAGATTGAAAAATAAATATGAGTCCATTTCAAAAGAAAAAGATTCTTTTCAAAATATATTAGAAAATATTTCTAAAGAAAATGAATCTTTAAAAAAGGAGAATATTTCCTTGTTTTCTAAATTAAATGATATTTGTAAAGGAAATAATTCTTTGAAAAATAAAATTAATTTGGTGGAAAAGAAAAAGAAATTGTTTTAGAAGAAAAGAACTCTTTGAAAAGAAAAAAATATTTCAAAAGAAAAAGAAAATATTTCTAAAAAGAAAAAGATTGTTGATTCTCATACTTGTTATGCTCTTCATGCTATCATTGATAAAAATAAGATTCAATTTTAAAAAATAGAATAAATTGTTTGAGCTCAACTTTGAGCAATTGTGCATTTAACCATAATAGATTGGAAACCTTGTTTCAAAAGAAACGAGCTCCTCATGTTCATGCACATCACCCACGGCATACATATGCACACTTTGCACATTATGATCACACTCATTCTCATATGCATGCTAGAGTGTACAAATATACACATTGTGGCCGCAAAGGCCATTCAGCAAAGTTTTGTTATGATAAGGTAAATTCTATAAATTTTGTTAATAAAAATGTTTAGGTTTCGAATAATGCTAACCCTCGTGGACCCAAAATAAAATGGGTACCAAAGTCCCCACCTCTTATATTTGATGTAGGTGTGGGCTCTCACATGACGTGAGAGGGTTGGTGCCTTAGTGGTAGATGCATGAGCTTGATGGACACTACAATTGATGCACCACTATCAAGGATGTTTGGTGGAAGGACCACCATGTTTTGGAGACTTAGAGATTAGTGCATATGGTTTGGTAAATATCTCTAAACTCTCATTTAGTTTACAATCTTTTACATAGATAATATTTTTAGCATGTTTTGATTTTGTGCTTCATGTGGTGAATACTTATTTAGATGAACTTTTCATTATAACTTGTGTATATACTTGTACAAGTAGTGAGCAACAATTGATTCTTATATGTTTATACTTCATTGCTCCTTTGTACTCATTACATGTACATGTATAACCTAGTTTTGATGATTCCCTCATTTATACTTGTTTTGCCTATCTTTGTGCATGTTTTGCTTCATGTATATGTTATTCTTATCTAAAACTAATAAATATACATGTATACCCTTGAGTCACTTTCCTTCATGCAAATTATATTATGGACCCTTTTGTGTTTAGAATATGTATGTATATTATTAGTTTTGATAAAACATACATATACCTTGAAGTTTGTTTTTAAATGAAAAATAAATTTTGTAATTTTCATATGTTTGATGTTTTTGAGCCTTATTGATCATTTTCATGAAAATGCTATTTACATGATCTTGTACACTCACACTTCATTAGTTTACTCATGACATTGTTTTCATGAGAATTATTTTTGAGTATCAACTCTTGTGTTTTTAGCATGCTTCATGAGATATATATGATTTGGTTTCATGTTTGAAGGATCTTTAACTAGTTTTTCAAAAATTACTTTAACTAGTTATTTATTATTCATTTGGTAGTGTTTTCAATATACAACTATTTTCAAATCTTATTTTTGAAAACTTCTACCCTTTAAGGGCGGTTGGATGGACGACCATGCCTTGTGTGCCTTATTGAAAATCTTTCAAACTTGTGCATGAGTAGGGTGGATAGTTATGAGTTATACACATATTCTTCATGGAATTCTATTTTTGTATATTCATATTTATTTTCTATATATGTATGTTTTAAAATCTCAAATAATATCAATTTCAATTGGTATTTTCTTTTTCATACATACATATATACACACACACACAACACACACACACACACACACACACACATATATATATATATATATATATATATATTTGTTTTGATTGTGCTTGATTTACAATATCCATTACATGTTTAAAGCACAAATTATGTTTATGCTAAGCTTGACTTAAAATTAAAAATAAATTGGTATCTTTATAAGCTTATGCATTGTTTTCAATTGGTATTTCAATTGACATTTTATTTGGTATCAAAATTTATAATATATTTCAATTGGTATCAAAAATACAAAATGTTTTACTTTTATTGGTATCTTAAAATTATGTTTTTTTACAAGTGGTATCTCAAAATTTATTTTGTTGACTTAAAAAAATTCAAAAATTATTTTAATGTGATTTCAAAATTTTTTGATATGAATTGTCTATATGCAAGGGGAGCTTAACATCTCTTCTATATATAAATCCATGCTGAGTGTATCTTATATTGAGGAGCTTGACATCTCTTCTTTATATGGTATATGTGGGTAGGGGGAGCTTAACATCTCCGCATTGTATATTATGTGTTATGTGAGTTAGGGTCTTGTCATCCCTTCTTCATGTAATGCATGTATGCAGGGGGAGCTAACTTCACGTCTCTCTTCTTCATGAATATATATCGCATATTTATCTTTATTGTTTGATTTGTTTTCACCCCTTTGTTGATGAATTGACAAAAAGGAAGAGAAATATTTGATGATTTATATATGTATGTTTATTTCATTTTCTTGTTTTATGCAAAAAAAGGGGAAAAGCATTTTCATTTTTATCCAAAAAGGGGAGAAGGTTTTGGGGAGAAGGATTTTTGATGGGATTTTATTGTAGAATTTATGAGATTTTATGGGATTTTATTGAAGGTAAAAAGACCAAATTTTCATCCCTAAAAATGTTGGATCTAGCTTTCTGCCGGTCGATCGCTCCGGTCGACCGATGTGCACAAACGTGCACAGCTAAGGGCCGGTCGACCGTACGGTCGATCGCTAGAGAGCTTCTGCTATCTGTAAATGGCCCGGTCGACCGGGCGATCGACCGCTAGGTCGTAGCCCAGTTTTCGGTCGACCGACCGGCCGACCGCTTTTCCCAACGGTTGGAAATCCAACCGTTGGCCGGTCGACCGGGCGGTCGACCGATAGCAGTGTTTTCTGCTGAGTTGGACCCCAACAGCTATATTTTTTAGGCCTATAAATTGGGGATATTTTGGGTTGTTTCATGCAAGATTATTGGAGAGTTTTCAAGTTAGTTTTTCCTACCATACTAAGTGTTTATCTGTACTTGTTTTAGAGTCAATATTTCCATATCAAAAGGAGAGTTTATCAAGAGTGTTTTCAAAAGAGATTTCTTGAGTTATTCACCACCAAATCAATCCTAGTTTTCTCACACATACTTGAGCTTTCCAATGCCATATCTATCCTATAGGAGAGTTGTTGTGAGAGTGTTTATAGGTGATCAAAGTGTTTAGATCACCAAGTGTTCTACTTTATATTTGAGCAGGAGAACTTGTGGGTTCGTGCTGTTTCGAGCTCTTTTGGGAGCTCTATGTAAAGGTGTGGCCTCGGCAAGTTAGTGTGCTTGCATGTGTTTATTCTTGAGAGAACAAGTGAGGGGACTAGTGAGTCTAGGGAATTCTAGTGTGAACTCCTTGTAGGTGTTGCGGCACCGAGTGATCCGGTGGGATTATTTTTAGTGAAAATTCTTCATAGTGTTGAAGGCGGGGACGTAGAGCAAGGGTGCTCGAACCTCGAAACAAATCTCCCGTATTTGCGATTGCTCTCTATCTCTCACTTGTGTTTATATCTTGCATGCTCATATTATTTATCTGTTTTATATGATTGATATATTTGTACTCTATTGATACATGCTTGGGATTGTTTGCTCGCACTTGTATTCAACCAAGAGAGCCATAGCGGCACCTCAACTCTTATCTAGAGGAATCTTGAGTAGATAGTTTAGAGCCCTTCACCGAGAATTCGGCTACACTCTTATGTTATACTTGGTGTGTTTAGCTTAATAGTTTTATTTTGCTTAAATAATTTTAATTCAGCAATAATTCATCATTAGATTAGCTAGTCACCTATTCACCCCCCTCTAGCTGATCTACAAAAAGAGAATAAAATCAAATAAATATAAGTTAAATTCAGATTTAACTAGATCTCTTTGGTTAAAGGAGGATGATCCCAAATCCAATTGGTTAAATTCAGTTTTTGGTGAATCAAGTGGTTAAATCTAAAGATCAACCAAGGATAACGTAAAACATAGAGTTCAAATCCAAAGGGATAAATAGATAGAGAGAAGATCAACAGATGAGATGAAGCAAATTTGACTCAGATTCTGACTGGATACATTTTAGTATTTGAATCATAACTTTCGCTACCGAAATTCAAATCTAATGATTCAAGATGATCCAGAAATAAGACTTAAAGGGTTACAACTCTTAAGTTGATCACTATTTTTAATTCTGTCAGTAGATAAGTTATATTCAGCAATCAACGCGCCAACAAGCTGCAGATAAGAACTGAATATCCACATCAAATCAAGTTTAGAGATAAGGGAAGGATTCAAATTTAGAAATATCCAGCTTCCCCTATCTTCATACTCCTCTAACCTCTATATTTCTCCTATAAATACCTGCAATCTCAAAGACAAAGGAGAAGGACCAAGCAGAGAGTAGAATTTAGGCTATACTGTAGTTTGTAATTTAGGTTTTTAGTTTTCTTTTATGTAATTTTTATTTTCTTTATGTAACTGAGAGGAGAGGAGACTTTCATGGAGGAATGAGAACAAGCTTGTATTAACGGTGACACCGGTGTAAGTAATATTTTCTTTCATTGTTATTTGAATCAAATTGAAGTTTTCTTTTCTTTTCTATTCTTGTTTTCGTTTGCTTCCCTCTTCTGTGTTTGTGGATCCAAATGAATCCAATAGCCTCGAAGTTGCCTTGCCTTTGCAAGTGCTGTTGATGGCTTATGGTAATGGATATCCATTTCTATGGTAGTGTAGCTTGCCCCCTTGATTTCATAGTGTAAAT
This sequence comes from Agave tequilana, assembly GCA_038442645.1. Classification (NCBI taxonomy): domain Eukaryota; kingdom Viridiplantae; phylum Streptophyta; class Magnoliopsida; order Asparagales; family Asparagaceae; genus Agave; species Agave tequilana. Next base: position 73,581 of record JAVJIF010011212.1, on the reverse strand, counting down.
CGGGAATGGAAAAGATCCTATTTGTCATACTTCGCTCGCTTTCAAACAAAGGTAACATCGTCAATACGGGTAAAAGGTAAGCAGGCCCAAGAGGTAAGTAAGTTTTTAGGTTTTAGTTTTCTTTTCTTTTAACTTTAGTTTAGATCACCAACACCACTATCTCCTAATTCTTTTATCACTCTTTTCAATTTCTTTGTATATATCCATCTTCTATTTTCTCCACCTTCTCATTCTACCACTTTCTTCCTAACTTAACTTTAACTCTTTTTCATTTTCTTTTAAAGAACTAAAAGAAGATCTTTAATCATTCTTTGTAACTTAAAAGAGTACTTGCTAAAAAAGCTTCCATCGCTAGTCCCTCTTTGTGGATCACGACCCGCATAGCCACTTACTATAGCGGTAGAATTGAGCACCTTACACTATTGCTATAAAGATCTGAAATTCTGTATTCTTTGTTGGCCCAAAGGCCCATCACTCTAGTTTTGATGATGATTAACTCATGTAGTTATAGTTTACTAATAATCTTGTGATATTTAATTTCAGATATTTGATCAAGATATTAATAGGTGATTAGCTTCAACAAAGTAGTTTTGGAGCTTTCACATGTTGATTCAAGAGCTCGAGCGTCAAGATCGCATCTAGTACTCGGTTGGAGTCAAGCTCGGTGGATCGTGTTTAGATCGAGTCAGCTTGGAGACAAGAAGATCTCAGTTTGTTTAGTTTAGATTTTGTGTAAAGATTAGATAGTGTTGATATGCTTAAGTTCACATACACACACAAGTTTAAAGCTATTGGTTTTGGTTTTCGATTTAACCGGATTTTAGATTTCATGTCAAAAATATAGATATAATATCTTTTATGTATATTAGATTCTATTCATATACAATATGCTTCAAAATTGTTTCAATATCATATTTTTGTATCCATATGAGTTTTGAAGAAAACAGTTTTCCATTTTAAAAGTCCAAGTTTTGAAAAATACCGATTTTATGTTTAAGCCAAATTTTAATATCTCAAAAATGGTTCAAATTGTTTATAATATGCGTTAAATTTTAGTCACACATATTTGTATTTCAAAGATCTAATAAGAACTTATCTTTATGGAATTTATGTGATTTTATAGGATTTAATTGAAGATAAAAAGATAAGTTTTTAATCCCTTAAAAAGTTGGACATGGCCTTCTGCTAGTCGACCGGACGATCGACCGCTGCAGAAGTCGGTCGACCGGTCCGATCGACCGATGTGCACAAACGTGCACAGGCCATTGAGCTGGTGGGCCGGTCGACCGGGCGGTCGACCGTCCAGAGAGCTCTGCTCTCGGGATCTGGCCCAGATCGACCGGGCGGTTAACCGGAAGAGAGCTTCTGCTCTCTGTATCCTGGCCTGGTCGACCGGGCGGTCGATCGGAGGCACAACGGTCATAAAAATGACCGTTGGTCGGTCAACCGGGCGGTCGACCGGAAGGGCATTTCTACCCTTTCCTGACTACCAACGGGCAGATTTTTTGAGAGGGTATAAATACCCATCTCTTGAGCTGGTTTCTACATGGTTTTTAGAGCAAAAATTTCCTATCTTTCTAAGTGTTTAACAATAAGTTTTTAAAAGAGTTTTGTGAAATCACCTAGAGGGGGGTGAATAGGTGATAATGCTAATCAATGCACAAATTTAAAATGTTATGATGCAACGATCACCCGATACAAGACTAGAAGCCGAATACCCCGTGAAGGGCTCTGAACTCCTTCCTCATGATTCCTCTAGATAAGAGTTTGAGGTGCACAATGCAATCTTGTTGTGTGAGTATTGATCGATAATATAGCAATGAATATGAAGAAAGTAAATATAGCAATGAATATAAAGCAAGTAAATATAGCAAGTAAACCAATCGCAAACACAGAGATTTGTTCCGAGGTTCGAGCACCCAGCTCTACGTCCCGCCTTCACCCAGAAAGATTTTCCAACCACTATAACTTTCACAAAGAATTACAACCACACCGGAGTACCCAACTCCTCAATCACACTCCTCTAGTCCAGAGGTAGTGGAGCCATAAGTACAAGAATATCTTGGTGATCAAAAGACCACTAACCCTCTTTTGAAAATCTTTTTTCCCTACAAAAACCCTAGAGAATAATGTGCAGGATTGAAGCTCAAGTTTTGTAAGTAAAAAAGAAAATGAAATTGAAGAGAGTTTGAACCAAAAACTTAAGTAAAGAGAGAGAATTTTGAGCACAAAAACAGAGAACAAAAACTTCTTTTGAAAGCCTTAAACTTGAATACTTTTTGCAAAAGATTGTTGTATTTATCTCAACCCTAATCATCCCTATTTATAGGATAAAGGTAGGGATTAAAGAGTAAACTATTATAACAAATAATTAGAAAATATTTGACCCAAAACCAGCCCCCAAATTCGTTTAGAGATAAAACTCATGTTTAAAAACGTGTTTAATAAAGTAGCCGTTAGGGCTGAAATCAAGCACACGGTCGACCGGCCGGTCGACCAGGTTTTCAAAACTTTTAGCCGTTGTCAGCCTAAGGTCGACCGCCTGGTCCACAGAAACAAACAGAGACTAAGGTACTTTCAGTCGGCCGAAGGTCGATCGATCGAAATGGGGACCGGTCGACCGCCCAGTCGACCGGGAAACGTGCACACATGCACGCACCCAAACGGTCAGAAGCCCGGTTGACCGCCCGGTCGACCGTTCTGACCTAAAACAGAGCCGGTCGACCGCCCGGTCGACCGCAACAAGCCAAAAATCAATCTTTTGAAAAAGGTTCTGAAAATCCTGATAGTTTTCAAATTAATTTTGATCAAGACTTGGTATACTATACAAAATAGAGTTCGTAAGTTTTAGAATATGTTTAAAACTATTTTGTATATAGGAGAAATATCTTTTAGAGAAATCATGTGCAAAAACTTGTGTGTAGGGAAAATTGAGCTTCAACACTATACACTATTTTTTAACACACTAAAAAAATATAAAAACAGAGAAATGAAGTCTCTGAGCCGCGTTACACCAAGCTAGAGCCTTCTCTTCTATGAAACCGTCCTCTTTCGCCATTTGCCTTTAAGCATCATAATTCCTTGCAATAGCTTAGAAGGACCATCATGAATAGTACTAACCTGAAACTCATTCTAAACAACTTATTAGTACCATATAGCTTCTATGTATTTTGTTATCATCAAAACTTAAACAAATGGAGAGTATAAACTTTTGGGCCAACAATCTCCCCCTTTTGATGATGACAAAACATATATAGGTTATAACACAAGATATAAAAGGGAGGTAAAAACTTCCCCTCAAATGATGCTATATTAAACAAGTATAAAACAAGTTTCATGAGATAACAATAAAACACCATAAAACGAAAGCATAAATAAAACACTATCAATAAAAAGGGACGTAAAAACTCCCACTCAAATGATGCTATATTAAACAAGTATAAAACAAGTTTTCATGAGATAACAATAAAACACCATAAAACGAAAGCATCAATAAAACACCAAATCATAACACATATTTCTCCCCTTTTTGTCATACATCAAAAAGGGATATATTAGCAAGAAAACTTTCTTATTCAACAACACAAATATTAAGTTCACAAACATATAAAAGAAAATCTATTATAATCAAGTGGTTTAGTGAAAATATCGGCAAGTTGCAAATCGGAAGAAACATAGTCAATCTCAATAGTCAATCTCAATAATCACACTTTCTTTCTTCATCTTCTTCATCATCGTAGTTGGAAGAGGAAGACTTGAAAGCTATTTTTTCTTTTGAGGTACCGCATCTTCTCTAACCTCTTCTCCATCTCATGAGTCTTAAGGTTTCCAAAAGACTTATGAGCTCCATCTCGTCCTTGTCATTCAACTCCTTCAAGGTGGTGGCTTTGATTTCCCATGACGAAGGAAGAGCACGAATCACCTTGCGCACCTTTTGGTCATTGCTTATTTCATCACCTAGAGAAGAAAGAGCATTAGTAATCTTAGTAAACTTGGTAATCATATTATCAATAGATTCATCTTCTAGCATTTTAAAGCTTTCATATTGGGCACGCAAGATACCTATTTTAGCTCTCTTGACTTGTGATGTTCCCTCATGAGTGATCAATAAGTGTTGCCAAATCTCAAAGGCGGATTTGCAATGGATAACTCGTGTTAAGTCATCCTAATTCAAAGCTAAAAGTAGGGCATTCTGAGCCTTTGAATTAGCTTCATATTCCTTGAAGGTAAGTTCGCACCAAGTGTCCTCCTCACTTTCGGGTCTACTATAAGGCTTGGTCAAGGATTTAGCAACTAAACTACCTAGAGATTGTAAAAAAATAGTCATCCTAACTTTTCATATGGGAAAGTTGAGTCCATCAAATTTGGGAGGGGTCTTAACGTTGTCGGCCATCTTTACTAGTGAATGAATGAAAATATGCAAATAGTGATTAGCAAATTTAGGATCTCTCTAAGGATGTGAAGCCAAAAACTAGAGTCCTTACTCTGATACCAATTGAAATCACCTAGGGGGGTGAATAGGTGATAATGCTAATCAATGCACAAATTTAAAATGTTATGATGCAACGATCACCCGAAAAAAGACTAGAAGTCGAATACCCCATGAAGGGCTCTGAACTCCTTCCTCGTGATTCCTCTAGATAAGAGTTTGAGGTGCGCAATGCAATCTTATTGTGTGAGTATTGATCTATAGCAATGAATATAAAGCAAGTACATATAGCAATGAATATAAAGCAAGTAAATATAGCAAGTAAACCAATCGCAAACACAGAGATTTGTTCCGAGGTTCGAGCACCCAGCTCTATGTCCCCGTCTTTACCCAGAAGGATTTTCCAACCACTATAACTTTCACAAAGAATTACACCACACCGGAGTACCCAACTCCTCAATCACACTCCTCTAGTCCAGAGGTAGTGGAGTCACAAGTATAAGAATATCTTGGTGATCAAAAGACCACAAACCCTCTTTTGAAAATCTTTTTCCCTTACAAAAACCCTAAAGAATAATGTGTAGGATTGAAGCTCAAGTTTTGTAAGTGAAAAAGAAAATGAAATTGAAGAGAGTTTTGAATCAAAAACTTCAGTAAAGAGAGAGAATTTTGAGCATAAAAATAGAGAAGAAAAACTTATTTTGAAAGCCTTAAACTTGAATACTTTTACAAAAGATTGTTGTATTTATCTCAACCCTAATCATCCCTATTTATAGGATAAAGGTAGGGATTAAAGAGTAAACTATTATAACAAATAATTAGGAAATATTTAACCCAAAACCAGCCCCCAAATTCGTTTAGAGATAAAACTCACATTTAAAAACGTGTTTAATAAAGTAGCCGTTAGGGCTGAAATCAAGCACACGATCGACCGGCCGGTCAACCGGGTTTTCAAAAATTTTAGCTGTTGCGAGCCCACGGTCGACCGCCTGGTCGACCGAAACAAACAGAGACTAAGGTGCTTTCAGTCGGCCGAAGGTCGGTCGACCGAAATGGGGTCCGGTCGACCACCCGGTCGATCGGAAAACGTGCACACATGCACGCACCCAAACGATCAGAAGCCCGGTCGACCGCCCGGTCGACTGTTCTGACCTGAAAAAGAGCCGGTCGACCACCCGGTCGACCGCAACAGGCCAAAAATTAGTCTTTTGAAAAAGGTTTTGAAAATCCTGATAGTTTTCAAGTCAATTTTGATCAAGACTTGGTATACTATACAAATAGAGTTTGTAAGTTTTAGAATATGTTTAAAACTATTTTGTATATAGGAGAAATATCTTTTAGAAAAATCATGCGCAAAAACTTGTGTGTGGGAAAAATTGAGCTTCAACACTATACACTATTTTTTAACACACTAAAAAAATATAAAAATAGAGAAATGAAGTCTCTGAGCCGCGTTACACCAAGCTAGAGCCTTCTCTTCTATGAAACCGTCCTCTTTCGCCATTTGCCTTTAAGCATCATAATTCCTTGCAATAGCTTAGAAGAACCATCATGAAGAGTACTAACCTGAAACTCATTCTAAACAACTTATTAGTACCATATAGCTTCTATGTGTTTTGTTATCATCAAAACTTAAACAAATGGAGAGTGTAACCTTTTGGGCCAACATTTTGGGCTTAAAGATTTTATCTTTGTTTGTTTTAAAGGGGGTTGGAAAAATCAAAGAAAAATAGAGCCTTTGAGAATTAGTTTTTTATCTTCATTTCTATAACTATCTAGAAGTTTTCCTAAGATTTTTTTTTTGTAATTTTTATTTCCAAACTCTTTATTTTTCACACTTGAGCTATCTATCTATCCTATCTATTTGGATCTTATTTTGTGAGGAAAATTGGTTTGTGGTCTTTGTGATCACCAAGGTTGTTTGTGGTCTTTGAGATCACCAAGATTATAACCCTATCTTTTGCCTTGACATTGTGCCTTTCCCTCTAAGTGTGGAGGAGGTTATATAATTGGGTTTATTGGTATCCCTCTTAGTGTAAAGGTGATTGTGGAGATTGTGTTGATGTCCCTCTAAGCGTAGAGGTAATCATTATTGTTTGGCTTAGTGCTCATCCCTCTAAGTGTAGAGATGATTGTTGTTGTGCCTTGCCTCTTGTGTAGAGGTTGTGTTTGTTGGAGAGAGGAGTTGTGTATTCCTAGTTTGTATTACCCAAATCCTCAGTGGAGGTTCCATGTGTGGGAAGTTCTGTGTGGACGATATAGTGAAAATCCTTCTGTGTGAAAGCGGAGACGTAGAGCAGTGGCTCGAACCTCGAAACATATCTTTGTGTTTGCGATTGATCCACTATCTCTTAACTCTCTCTCTCTCTTATTACCTTGCATTATTTCATATTGTTCATTCATACATATATGCTTGGTATTGTTTGTGTGCCTCACTTGTGTTGAACCAAGAGAGCTTTACATAGCACCTCAACTCTTATTTAGAGGATTTTAGAATAGATAGTCCAGAGCCCTTCACCGAAAATTCGGCTACACTCTTTGGTTACATGAAGTGTGTTACAATTTATTTTTAATTTCGCATCATTTGTCATTAGATTAGCCATACACCTATTCACCCCCCTCTAGGTGTACTTTCAATTGGTATCAGAGCCTAAGCTCCTGATATTAGGTTTAACCACCTAGGAGTGAGATCTGGTTAGCTAATCTAAATTTACATTTGCGCACTTATTTGTTTACACACACTCATGGATTACCTTGCCCCTCCCATGTTTGATGTTTCTAACATCGATATGTGGTAGCTTAAGATGAGTATGTATCTCAAGACCCTAGGAATGCATGTTTACCTTATCGCTACTAGAAAATCTTATCTTGGTAATAGCAAGCATATAGAGACCAATGCAGAAGCCCTTGAGGCACTTAGGAGCACTCTAAGCAAAAATTATCTTTTTATGATTTCTCATTGTGATTCCACCTTTGTAGTGTGGAACACCTTGACCTCTTCAAAGTTTCAAACGCCGAAATATGTGGAGGAGAAATCTAGTAGATATGAGTCCGACCAATGTTGCTACATTTTCCAAGGGAATGACTCCCTTGAGGAAAACTCGGACACCCATCTAGATGATTGTGCCAGTTCTTCTTGTAGTGATAATTATGTTGATGTCGATGCTTTAAATGAAGAACTATCTATTGTTTGTGAAACCTATTAGAAAAATACCAACTCTTGAAAAAGAAAAGTTTTAAACAAAATAAGAAAATAAGGATTTGTTTTCAAAACTTGATTTGGCTTTGCAAGAAAAAGATGAAATTTCTAATAAAAGGGACTCATTGATTCCCTACTTGATCTTGTCTTAAATGAAAATAAAATCTTAAAAAGTAAAAATAATTGTGATAATGTTTTGAAGAAAAATGAAGTTTTATCTTCAAAACTTTTTTTTGTTCTAAAAGAAAATGATTCTTTAAAAAAAAATTATTTGTATTTCAAAAAATTGAACTTGATTTCTAGAGAAAATAAATCTTTGAAAAATGATTTAGATTCACATGTATGCCATGCTTCATCATCTAGTGTACCTTTTGCATGCTCTACCTCTTCTACTATTATTGAAAATGACATATATATGTTAAAGAAAAGTGTTGATTGTCTGGGTCCACTTTGAGCCAATGTGCCATGAACCACACACGGTTGGAATCCATGTTTCGCAAGAAACATGCTCCTCACATACATGCACATCATACACGGCATACACATGCTCATCATGCTCACACACATGATTCCATGTATGCACATGTGTACACTTGTACATATTGTGGACGTAAGGACCCCCTTGTAAAGTTTTGTTATGATAGAGTACATAATGTACATTTTGCAAATAAATTTGTTTGGGTTAGGAAAGGTGCTAACCCTCATGGACCCAATAGAGTATGGATACCAAAATCTACTCCTATTTTATTTGATGTAGGTATAGGCTCTCACATGACGTGAGAGGTGTTGGTGCCTTGAGGTGAATGCGTTTCGAGCTAAACGGGGACAATTTTAGATGCATCACTTTTAGGGGAGTTTGGTGGGAGGACTACCATAGTTTGAAGAGCTAGAGATTAGCCCTAATAGTTTTGGTAACTATCTCTAACTCCCATTTAGTTTACATGCTTTTATATTGTTGATTTTTAGCATGTTTTGATTTTTCATGATTATTATGTTAAATGCCATGAAAATTAGCCTTGTGATATACATATGTAGTATTTGAGATACACCCATATTTATATGGATCATTACTTTTGTGTTCTCACTTTAGTTTAGCTATTGTGTATATCATACCTCTAAAACAATACATTTAGCCTAATTATCATAATGGTTTTTGTTTATGATTCTTTTGCACTTCATGTTTAGATGTAGTTGCCATTAAAACCTGTGTATATACTTGTACAACAAATGAGCTACATTTGATTTTTGTATGTTTATATTTAATTGCTTATTTGTACCCATTAGATATACTAGTATAGCCTAATTTTGATGATTCTTATATTTCAACTTGTATTCCATATTTTATACATGTTTTCATTTTAATATGTCTAGTTTCATGTATATGTTAATTTTGGTTAAAACTTTAGATATACATGTGAGTCATTTGTGTTTCATGCAAAATTTCTTTATGGACTCAATTGTGTTTGGATATGTATGTATACTTCTAGTTTTGACATAACGTACATATGCCTTGAAGTTTGAATTATTTTGGTGAAAATTAAATTTTCATGTTTTTCATGTTTATAAAGAAATTTCATATTAAGCTAAATTGCCTATTCCCATGATTTCGTTGATTACATGATTCTTACACTCACATTATTCTTATTTACTCATGATTTTTATTTTCATGAGCTTTATATATGCTTTATAGATTTTGAGTGTCAATCGTCGTGTGACCTACAAGGTTTTCATAGAATAGATTCATGTTTTATTCCTTACTTGAAGGATTTCGTACTAGTTTTCAAATATTATCTTTAAACTAGTCATTATTCTTCAATTAATATAGCTTTCAAACATGTTAAACTATTTTAAAATACTATTTTTTGAAAACCCCACCAACCCACGGGCGAGGGATGGGCGACCATGCCTTTTGTGCTCAAATTAGAAATCTTTGCTCAAATTAAAAATCTTTTTAAACATGTGCATGAAAGGGAGGTAATCATGAGTTATACACTTGATCCTTATTGTGTTTTCAATTGGTATCACAATTGATATTTTATGGAGAGAGGAGATAGAAGAGATGGAAGAAGGTAGCACAGAGATTGGACGACAAAGGAGTAAGAAACGGAACATGGAGTAGGCCAGTTGTGCTCCCGGTCGACCTCCCGGTCGACCGATTGAGGAGGCCGGTCGACCGGCCCAGTCGATCGGCGTGCACGGCGTGCACAGGAAAGAGCGATCGACCGGCCCCGGTCGACCGACTGAAGTGGCCTCGCTCTCGAGTTGGCGCGTCGACTGGGCCGATCGACCGTAGCATGGGTCGGTCGACCGGCCGGTCGACCGACAGACGCGGCTGGACTTTCCTTTTAGGATTCAAATTTCTTTTCTGGATGGGATTGAATCCAACCTGGGTTTCCATAAATTCAGGGACTCTGTGGCTATAAATAGAGGCTAGAGGCCTCATGTATTGTATCCCAATAGAAATCTCCATGCTTCTCTCTTGTAATAGTTGTATTGATTGTTGAATCAATAAGATCTCTCTCTCCCTTGCCCCGAGGACGTAGGCACATTACCGAACCTCGTTAAATTTGTGTGTTGATTGCTTTCTCTATTGGTTGCTGTTCTTTCTGTGTTGGTTGTTTCTCCGACTGCATCAAGTCTCGGCCAGTTGGGCGGATTCCTCAAGATTCGGTGGTGGTTGTTGTGTCTCCTCTTCCGTGAACCGCTGCGCACAACGAGTGGTGTCGGGGGCACAACAAGTGGTATCAGAGCATCCCAAGTTCGACGTGGGATCATCTGTTGATTCAAGGGCATCTGTTGCTAATTGGCGGAGATAGTGTGTCGATCTCGGATCAGAGTTGGGACTGTTTGTGGGATCGTGTGTCGATCTCAGAACAACGCGTGTAGATTGCTCGAGGAATCAAGTTGGTGGAGTAGATTGCTTCGGAAACTCTTCAAGGGTTTTGCGTGGAGGAAAAGATCCAGTCTTATCTAGTTTGTTTTATCTAATTTCGTTCTTTTCCACATTGGTTTGAGGAATCAGTTGAGAAGATGGCTAGAGAAAGCACATTGGTGAAATCCATGTATCCACATCCAAGGATTGATGTGGTGAAGTTCAACGGGACGAACAACTTTGGTATGTGGAGGTGTGAGGTTATGGATGCGCTGACGGAATCAAACCTCGAAGACACTCTATGGTTGGAGAAGAAGCGCGCATCAACAACGAAAGAAGATTGAGACAAGATGAACTGTTCAGCGTATGGCTTGATCAAGTCTTGTCTGACACAAGACATCAAGTATCAGGTGTTGCATGAGACATCTGCGAGGCAGCTGTGGGAGATCCTGAAAAGGAAGTATCTGACGAAGAGCATAGAATCGCGATTGCAGTTGAAGAGTAAGCTTTATTGGTTTCAGATGCAAGAGGATGCTCCGTCAACGAACACTTGAACTGCTACCGAAGCTTCTTACAGATCTAGTTAATGTGGATTTAGAGACTAGTGAAGAGGATAAGGCGGTAATTCTTTTGAACTCCCTTCCTAGGAAAGAGTATGAGGCCTTTACTCTTACTTTTCTCAATGGAAGACAATCTCTTAACTACGATGAGGTGTCTGCTGCACTTGTGAGTTATGAAGTAAGGAGACAGGACCAACTGTCTTCTTCAGGAAGCACAAAAGCAGAGGCATTGGAGGTAAGAGGCAGAAGTTCCAATAGGAAGGGAAAAGACGATCGGGGGAGATCAAAGTCCAGATCAGGCTTCAGAAATCTGAAGAAGAATCAGTGTGTCTTGTGCAAGGAACTAGGATATTGAAAAGCTGAATGCCCGAAGGCCAAAGGTAAGAAGCTGGAGTCTAAGACTGAGGCAAATCTTACAAAGGTGGTCAGTACTCAAGGCAGTACCTCACAGGCAGATGGATCAGACTCGGACTCATCGGTATTCTCTCTCTGTTAGTACCCCTACTGTTTGTAACTCAGATAATGCTAAGTGGATCTTGGATAGCGGAGCCACCTATCATGTGTGCCCGAACAGGGCCTGGTTTTCTAGCTTTGAGAAGTTGGATGGATGTTACACGGTCATGGGAGATGACCATCCGTGTAATATAGAAGGATGGGTACAGTCCGTATCAAGATGGATGATGGGATAGTACGAGAATTGAAGGAGGTGAGGTATGTACCTCAACTTAAAAGGATCTTATCTCTGTTGGTGCTTTGAAAGCATCGGGTCTGGTGATATTTGTTTGAGATGGTGTTTTCAAGATGATCAAAGGCTCGATGGTGGTGATGAAGGGCGTCCGCTGAGATAATCTCTACTACTTGAAGGGTAGTACGGTTATAGGTCAGGTGGAGACTTCTAGTTCTTCAGATGATGGTTGCGCGGGGGTCTGGCAGGTAAAGGTCAAACATGAAGATGAAAGGTCTTTGCAAGCTCCTGCAGAGAAGGGATCGTTGGAAGGTGCTGCTGCCTACAATTTGGAAGGTGAACACAGCGTTCTGGACGAGAAGAAGGTGAAATTCAGCACTAGTACTTACCGCTTAGAAGGTCTTCTTGATTGTGTTCACGTAAGCGTTTGGGGACCTGCTAAGACTGCATCGCTTGGAGGCCACTAGTACTTTGTCTCTTTTGTTGATAGTCTATCTAGGCATTGTTGGATATATCCCATGAGACAAAGGTGTGAAGCCCTAGATATGTTGGTGAAGTGGAAAGGAAGAATGGAGAAGCAGATTGGTAGGAAGATCAAGGAGCTGCAGATTGGTAATGTTGGAAAAGACATGAACCAATTCCTACGATTTGGCCAGAACACTGGTATTGCTACTCACTTCACAACAGGTATACTGTTGGCCCAAAGGTCCATCACTCTAGTTTTGATGATGATCAACTCATGTAGTTATAGTACTAATGATCTTGTGTTTAATTAGTGACAGATTCATGATCAAGATCTTAGTAGGTGTAGAGCTTCAACAAAGGATTTAAAGTCAAGTTTTGGAGCTAGCACCGTTTGATTCACGAGCCTATGCATCAAGATCACATTAAGTACTCAAGAGGAGTCTAGCTCTATAGATCGTATTTGGACCAAGTCAAGAAGATGAGAAGACTTCAAGTGAAGACTTCAAGAAGATGAAGACTTGTGTCTAGGTTTATTTTTATAAGATTTTATTTTTAGATAAAATGTAAAGGATAGAATAGTTGGTGGATTGCTCAAGTTACCATATACACACACACTCTTGATTTAGTTGTTTTTTATAAAAGAGATTTTTTTTTAGAAAAGACTTTTCATTTTGAGAAAAATACCGGTTTGGTTTTTAGTTTTCCAAGTATTATGTTTTAACCAAAATCATGTTTAGAACTTAAAGTCAAAAACATAGATATTTCACCATGTTTGTGTAGTGGATCATATCTATACACACTATGTTTTAAAAGAGTTTAAATATCTTGTTTTTGTATTTGGTGAAGTTTTAGAAAAACAAGTTTTGGAAAAATCAAATTTAGAAAAATACAGTTTTTGTTTTGAGCCAAAATTTTCAAGTTACAAAAATAGTTCAAATCTTTTGTAACATGTCTTGATTTTGTGCAAGCATGTTTGTTTATCAAAGTAAAGTGTTAAAACTATTTTTGTAGATTTTTCATGATTTTATGGGATTTTATTTGAGTCAAAACGACCAAGTTCTTAAGTCCCATAATTTTGTTCCCTGGCTTCAGCCGGTCGACCGGACGGTTGACCGAATCCTGAAGTCGGTCGACCGGGCGGTCGACCGACGTGCACAGACGTGCACGCCAGTTCTGGCAGGAGGGCCGGTCGACCGACCCAGTCAACCGTCCAGAGAGCTCTACTCTCTGGAAAGGCCCCGGTCGACTGACCGGTCGACCGGACAGAGAGCAGTGCTCTCTGTATCCAAGCCACGGTCGATCGACCGGTCGACCGCTGCCCTAACGATCAGAAAAATGACCGTTGGCGGTCGACCGGGCGGTCGACCGTCAGGCCATCTGGCTCCCAACGGCTAGTTTTTCTAGCTCTATAAATTGGGGCATTTGGGGTTGTTTTCTCTAAGATTTTAAGAAGAGTTTTGGGCTAGTTTTTCCCACTTATTTTAGTGGTTATATTCACAAGTTTTAGAGCTTCATTTTCAAATCAAAAAGATAATTTTTATTAAGAGTGTTTAAAAGTGATTTTCTTGAGTTTTCCTCCACCATTTCAATCCTTGTTTTCTCACACAACACTTGAGCCATCCATTGCTATATCTACCTATAGGAGTGTTATTGTGAGAGGATTTTAGGTGATCAAGAGTTGTGATCACCATAGTTCATCTTTGTTCTTTAAGGAAGCGGACGAGTGCGTTCGCGGTGTTTCGAGTTCGAGTGCAAACTTGTTGTTTGAGGTGCGGTCTCGATGAGCTAGTGAGCTTGCGGTGTATACGGGACTAGGGAGTCCTAGAGCTTGTAGGTGTTGCGGCACCGAGTGACCCGGTGGGATCGATTTTAGTGGAATCCTTCGTAGTGTCGAAGGCGGGGACGTAGAGCAAGTGTGCTCGAAACTCGAAACAAATCTCTCGTGTTTGCGATTGCTCTTTCTCTCTCTCCCTTACTTGTTTATATCTTGCATGCTTATATTACTTTCATCTTTATATGCTTGATATATATTGTGAGCTCAATTGTTATATGCTTGGGGTTTGTTTACTAACACTTGTATTCAACCAAGAGAGCCAACGCGGCACCTCAACTCTTATTTAGAGGAATCTTGAGGAGTTAGTCCAGAGCCCTTCACGGGGAATTCGGCTACACTCTTGTGTTATACGTGGTGTTTAGTTTAAGATTTTGTGTTTGCATCATAATAGTTTTTAATTTCGCATTTAGTGACCATTAGATTACCATCACCTATTCACCCCTCTAGGTGATTTACAGTTGGTATCAGAGCCAAGTGCTCTTGATTTGGGTCTTACAACCTAGAGTTAAAGATCCTCATTTTTTGGCTAATCACAATATTTGTACACCACCATGGATTTTATGTCACCTCCCACCTTTGACATTCTTAACATCCAAACTTGGAAAGTTAAGATGTTTTTGTACCTCAAAGGCCTAGGCATTCATGTTTATCTTGTTACAATTAAAGATTCATATGTTAATGATAGCAAGAATATTGAGGCTAATGCAAAAGCCCTACATGCTTTGAAGAGTGCCCTAAATGATGAATTTTTATCTAGGGTATCTAACATTGATTCGGCTTTTGTAGCATGGAACATCATCACCTCCTTGGCGAAAAAGATCAATACTATGCGGGGAGCGACTCGGATGTTGGATGTGACACCTCCAATGTGTGCTACATGATCCAAGGGGATAACCCCCTTGAGGTAAACACCAAATCCAAGCTGGATGAAGATGTTGATATGACCTATGATGAACTTACATCTTTTTTGTCAACAACTTCTAGAAAAATATGACATGATTAGCAAAGATAATAAAAATTTGAAAAAGAAATTTGATTGCATGTTAATGAAATGATTCTTTTAAAAATAAAATTGCATGCTTTGAAAAGAAAATGAAGTTTTGAAAAATGAAAATGTTTCCTTGCTTTCTAAGTTGAATGATCTTTGTGAAGGAAACACTACTTTGAAAAACAAGATTGTTTTGGTGGAAAAACAAAAAGAAATGCTTTGCAAGAAAACACTTCTTTGAAAAGAAAAATGACTGAAAAGAAAAAAAGTTTCTAAAGAGAATAAGAAAAATGATTTTCATTCTCATCATGCTTTACATGCCACTACAAATGAGATGAAATTTTGAAAAATAAAATGAATGATTTGAGTTCAACTTTGAGCAAATGTGCTTTTAACATGCTAGATTGGAGTTCTTGTTTTCAAAGAAACAAACTTCACATATTCATACACATCACCCTCATGCATATGCACACTTTGCACGCCATGACCACACTCACACTCATATGCATCCTAAGGTGTACAAATGTACACATTATGGCCGCAAAGGCCCTTTAGCAAAATTTTGTTATGATAAGATAAATTCTTTAAATTTTGCTAATAAATATGTTTGGGTCCCTTACAAAGCTAACCCTCAAGGACCCAAAAGAAAATGGGTACCAAAATCCCCACATTTTGTTTTTGATGTAGGTGAGGGCTCTCATACGACGTGAGAGGGATGGTGCCTTGATGGTAGATGCACATGGACTTGATGGACACACATTTATGCATCACTATCAAGGAGTTTTGGTGGGACTACCACCATGTTTTGGAGATTTGGAACATAGTTCCTTGGTTTGGTAACTATTTCTAAAACTCCTAGTTTATTTACATGCTTCTTTCATTTGATGATTATTTAGCCTGTTCATATTTATTTGTTTTGTGCTTCATGTGGTAATACTAGTTTAAATATAATTTTTATCAAAACTTGTATTTATATATGTACAAATAGTGAGCATCATTTAATTCATATACGTTTGCATTTCATTGTTCATTTGTACTCACTATATGCACATGTTGTTGGCCCAAAGGCCCATCACTCTAGTTTTGATGATGATCACTCATGAAGTTATGTTTACTAATGATCTTGTGTTTAATTAGTGACAGATTCCTTATCAAGATCTTAGTAGGTGTGGAGCTTCAACAAAGGATAAAATGTCGAGTTGGAAGCTAGCACCGGTTGATTCACGAGCCTATGCATCAAGAACACATCTAGAGATGAGCTCGGTGGATTGCATGTGGACCAAGTCAAGAAGATGAGAAGCCTTCAAGTGAAGACTTCAAGAAGATGAAGACTTGTGTCTAGGTATAAGATTTTGTTTTTGTTTAGATAAAATGTAAAGGATAGAATAGATTGGTGGATTGCTCAAGTCATATCACACACACACTCTTGATTTAATTGTCTTTTCATAAAAGAATTTTTTAGTTAGAAAAGACTCTTTCATTTTGGTAAAAGATTTTTCCTTATGACAAAATATATGTCTTGGTTTTTGATATTCATGTTTACATCTTTCAACCAAAACTAAGTTTAGTGCTTTATGTCAAAAACTAGATATTTCATCTTGATTGTGTAGTGGATCATATCCATACACACTATGCCTTAAAGTATATCTTGTTTTTGTATTTGATGAAAATTTGGAAAAACATATTTTAGAAAAACAGTTTTTATTATGAGCCAATATTTCCAAGTTACAAAAAATAG
Source organism: Agave tequilana (assembly GCA_038442645.1). Classification (NCBI taxonomy): domain Eukaryota; kingdom Viridiplantae; phylum Streptophyta; class Magnoliopsida; order Asparagales; family Asparagaceae; genus Agave; species Agave tequilana. The sequence goes on along the minus strand of JAVJIF010011212.1, from coordinate 56,811 downwards.
TCAAATCTTTAATAACATGCCTTGATTTTGTGCAAGCATGTTTCTATATCATAAAACTATTTTTTGTAGAATTTCTAAGTATTTATGGGATTTTTTATGGAGCCAAAAAGACCAATCTTTAATCCCAAAATTTTCAGGTTCTGGCAGTTCTGATTTTTCAGAATTGACAGTGGCCGGTCGACCGGGTCGGTCGACCGGACGTGCACAGACGTGCACGCCTGTGTGCACTGGAGAACGGTCGACCGTGCCGGTCGACCGCTTCAGAGAGCTTTGCTCTCAGGAAATCTCGGTCGACCGGGCCGGTCGACCGACAGAGAGTTTACTCCTTCTCCAGTTGCTCGGTCGACCGGGTCGGTCGACCGAGGCTGCAACGGTCGGATTTTTGACCGTTGCCGTCGACCGGACCGGTCGACCGGAAGCTCTGACAGAGCCCAACGGACAGATTTTTCTGGCCTCTATAAAAGGGGGTTTTTGTCATTGTTTTGAGCCAAGATTTTTGGAGACCTTAGAGCCTGTTTTCTCATATTCATTTCAGAGGTTTTTCTCCACAAAAATAGTGAGCTAATACTTCCAATCAAAAGGGAAGATTTTATAAGAGTGTAAAAGTGATTTCTTGAGATTTTTCACCAAAGATTCTTTCCTTGCTTTCTCACACAAACACTTGAGCATCCATTGAGCTATTCATCCTATAGGTGTTGTAGTGAGAGTTTTTGTAAGTAATCAAGTGTTTAGATCACCAAGATTTCATCTTGTACTTTGAGGAGACGGGCAAGTGTGCTCGTGGTTGTTTAGGGTTCGGGTACGAACTCTTGTAGCTTGAGGTGCGGCCTCGACGAGCCGGTGGGCTTGTGGTGTGTAAGGGACTAGAGAGTCCAAGGGCTTGTAGGTGTTGCGGCACCGGGGAGAGATCCATTGGGATCTTGCATAGTGGAAATCCTTCGTGTGTCGAAGGCGGGGATGTAGAGCAAGTGTGCTCGAACCTCGAAACATACCCTTGTGTTTGCGATTGCTCTTTCTCTCTCTTGTCTCTTATTTATATCTTGCATTCAATATTGTCTATCTTTATATGCATGATATTCACTTGTGCTCATATTTGCTATACTTGCTTGGGATTGTTGTTAACACTAGTATTCAACCAAGAGAGCCAACGCGGCACCTCAACCCATTCAAGGGGAATCTAGAGGAGCTTGTCCAGAGCCTCGCAAGGGGAATTCGGCAACACTCTTGTGTTATACATAAGTGTTTAATTAAAAGAAGTTTTATTTGGTCATCTTAGTTTTAATTCCGCATTATTTGTTCATAAGTGACCATTAGATTAGCCATCACCTATTCACCCCCCCTCTAGGTGATCTTACAATTGGTATCAGAGCCAAGTGCTCTTGATATTGGGTCTAACAACCTAGAGTTAAAGATCCTCATTTTTAGGCTAATCACAATATTTTGTACACACACCATGGACTTCATGTCACCACCCACCTTTGACATCCTTAACATCCAAATTTGGAAGGTTAAGATGTCATTGTACCTCAAAGCCTTAGGATTTCATGTCTATCTTGCCACTACTAATAATGCTTATTCTTTAGATGGTAAGAACATTGAGGCTAATGCAAAAGCCCTTCATGCTATCAAGTCAACCCTAAATGATGATTATTTATCTAGGGTTTCTAATGTTGAATCGGCTTTTGTAGTATGGAACATCATCACCTCCCTCGGCGAAAAAGATCTATACTATGCGGGGAGTGACTCGGACGTTGGAAGCGACACCTCCAACGCATGCTTTATGGTCCAAGGGGATGACCCCCTTGAGGTAAATTCCGAATCCGATGATGAGGACATGTCATATGATGAGCTATCTACTTTTTGTCATCTATTGCTTGAGAAATATGACATGATTAGAAAAGAAAATAAAATTTGAAAAAGAACATTGCTTGCATGCATATAGAACAAGATTCATTTAGAAGTACATTGCATGCTTAGAATTAGAAAATAATAATTTGAAAAAGGATTTTGATTGCATGCTTAAGAAAATGATTCTTTAAATTTAAGATTGCATGCTTAGAAAAGGAAAATAAAGATTTGAAAAATGAGAATGTTTCCTTGATTGCTAAATTGAATGATTTATGTGAAGGGAACACTATTTTGAAAAATAAGATTGATTTGGTGGAAAAACAAAAGGAAGATGTTTTTCAAGAAATATCACTTTGAAAAGAAATTTGTTGAAAAAGAAAAAGATTTTGTTTCACAAAAGAAAAAGAAAAATGATCATATATCTCATCATGCTTTACATGCCACCACAAATGAGATAAATGTTTTGAAAAATAAAATGGATAATTTGAGTTCAACTTTGAACTCTTGTGCATTTAATCATACTAAGTTGGAGTCAATGTTTTCAAAGAAACAACTCCTCATGTTCATGCACATCACTCTCATCATCATGCTTATGTTGCACAACATGATCACACTCCTACACATAAGCATACTAAGGTGTACGTATGTACACATTGTGCCGCAAAAGCCATTTAGCAAAATTTTGTTTTGATAAGAAACCTCATTTATATTTTGCTAAGTATAAAAGATTTTGGATCCTTACAATAAAGCTAACCCCAAAGGACCCAAGAAAGTATGGGTACCAAAACCCCCACCCTTTGATTTTGATGTAGGTGAGGGCTCTCACAAAACGTGAGAGGATTGGTGCCTTGATAGCGGATGCAATGGACATGATGGACAAACTTTTGGATGCATTGCTATCAAGGAAATTTTGGTGGGTCAACCACCATGCTAGGAGCTTTGGAGTTGGTAACGATTTCTAAACTCCTATTTCATTTATGCACATGCTTTTAATTTCATGTAGCATGTTCATATTTTTTTTGGTGCTTCATGTGGCATTTACATGCTTAAATGTAGAATGTGTCAAAACTTGCATTTATACATATATGAATAGTGAACTACAATTGACTCATATATATTTGAACTTCATGCTCATTTGTATCCACTATATGCATGTGTATAGGCTAGTTTTGATGATTCGGTCATTTATACTTGTTATGCCTATCTTAGATCTTACTTCATGTATATGTGTGTTTAATTCAAATCTAATAAATATACATGTATACCCCTTGAGTCATTTGCATTCATGCAATATATATTGGACTCTTTTCATATTTGGGATATGTATGCATATTGTTAGAATTGGATAAATCATACATATACCATGAAGATTAGTATTTTAAATAAATAAAATAATAAAAAATGAATGATTTTTCATGTTTTTGATTTGTACAACAAAATGTGATTTATGATCTTTTTGAGCTTGAATGACTATTTTTATAAAAATGCTATTTACATGATCTTTTGAACACTCATCTTTATGATACAAAATATTTTGAGCTTTATAGACCATGAGTGATTAAATCTTTATGTATTTAGCAATGCTTTGTGAAAAATATATGATTTGTTTTAAGATGAAAAATAAGATTTTCATGAGATTCATGCTTCACTTTCTATTTTCATGAAAATACCATTTACATAACCATTGAACACTCATCTTTTATGATAAAAGATAATTTTTGAGCTTTATGGACTATGAGTGCTTGAACTTTTATGTATTTAGTATTATTCATGGAAACATTTGACTTTGTATTTTTGAAGGATCTTTAACTAGTTTGTCAAAAATCCATTTAAACTAGTTATCTATTCTTCAAATTGATTCACATGATCCTATTTGAAATCATATGGATAAATTATTTTGTATTTTTAAAATTTATTTGATGCTTCATGATTTGAATATTAGTTTAAATGTTAGCATTTGTCACACTTGGATTTATACTTATACACATTATGGATCACAAATAAATCTATATATGATTGGGTTTGAATGCTTATTTGTGCCCATTAGGTGTGTTAGTATAGCCTAAGTTTTGATGATTATTACATTTTAAACTTGTATTCCCATTTTGGATTTATGCTATGATCATGTGCTTTCTTTTCATGTATATGTTTGTCTTGCCAAAATATTAAGATATACATGGATACCTCTTGAGTCATTTGCCTTTCATGCAAATCTATATATAGACTCAAATGTGTTTTAAGGATATGTATGTATACTTAATGTCTTGTCAAACATACATATATCTTGAAATATAAATTTTTGTTTTTAATAAAATTTTGTAATTTTTCAATAAAATTTTTGTGATGGATTTCATGATTTCAAAATTTTAAGGAATATTGAGTTTTATTGCTATTTTTCATGATACCATGTTCCACATAACACTAGCACACTCACTTCTTTTTGATATGGACTTTATGGATAGAGTGCTTTTTAGTGCCTTGTGTTTCATTGATATTTCATGAAAAACTTTTGACTTATTCCTTGATTGAAGGATTCCGTACTAGTTGTTAAACACCTTCATTTAACTAGTTCGAATTCTTCATGTGGTAGATTTTATGATATATACACTTAAGCTTAATTTTCAATTGGTATCATTGGATATTTTCAATTGGTATCAATATGACCTCTTATTGTGTATACTCATATGTTGTTCTTTCATATATGTATGTATCTACTTAAATTGGTATACTCTTTTCATACATATATATGATTGTTGTGTGCTTGTATTAAATGGATTTATATTTTAAAGCACAATAGTTGTTAATGCTAAGCTTACTTCAAATCTTATTTATTTTAAAGCTTATGCATTGTATTTCAAAATTGGTATCAATATTCAAAATTTGATTGTTCTACATTTGGTACCTTAAAAGAAAGTTGTGTATTTTAAGATATTTCAAAATTTTGTTTTCATAAGAAAAGTTCAAAATTTTGTCTTGTTAAAGAAATATTCAAAATTTTTGATTTGTATTTCCTATATGCAAGGAGAGCTTAACATCTCTCTTACATATGGATTCATGTTGAGTATATTATAAATTGAGGAGCTTGACAACTCTTCTTTATATGATATACGTGTGTAGGGGGAGCTTCACATCTCCTCTTATGCATTACATAATATGTGTTATGTGAGTTAGGGCTTGTCATCCCTTCTTCATGTAATGCATATGTGTAGGGAAGTTAACTTAGCGTCTCCTCTTCATGAATTTATATCGCATATAAATTTTATTGATTGTTTTGATTACCCTCTTTGATTTCATTGTTTTTGACAAAAAGGGGGAGAAAATTTGTTTGATGTATTTTTACTTTGAACCCTTTGTTGATGATTGACAAAAAGGGGAGAAGTATTTGTGATATATGCATGTCTTCCTTGCTTAAGGGGGAGTAAGATTTATGTTTTATGCATATATGTCTTTGATTTGCAAATAGGAGAAAAAGATTTGATTTCAGATTTGATTTATATGATTGCATCTCCTACATTTGCATACATGTCATATGCTTCATTGCCATATCTTATTATTTATGTCTATGCATGAGTTAAGGGGAGCTTCTTTGAAGCTTTACTTTAATCCATGCATATATAACGTCATGAGTTTTGTCATCATCAAAAAGGGGAGATTGTTGGCCCAAAGGCCCATCACTCTAGTTTTGATGATGATCAACTCATGAAGTTATGTTTACTAATGATCTTGTGTTTAATTAGTGACAGATTCCTTATCAAGATCTTAGTAGGTGTGGAGCTTCAACAAAGGATAAAATGTCAATTGGAAGCTAGCACCGGTTGATTCACGAGCCTATGCATCAAGAACACATCTAGAGATGAGCTCGGTGGATTGCATTTGGACCAAGTCAAGAAGATGAGAAGCCTTCAAGTGAAGACTTCAAGAAGATGAAGACTTGTGTCTAGGTATAAGATTTTGTTTTTGTTTAGATAAAATGTAAAGGATAGAAATATATTGTGGATTGCTCAAGTCATATCACACACACACTCTTGATTTAATTGTCTTTTCATAAAGAATTTTTTAGTTAGAAAAGACTCTTTCATTTTGGTAAAAGATTTTTCCTTATGACAAAATATATGTCTTGGTTTTTGATATTCATGTTTACATCTTTCAACCAAAATCAAGTTTAGTGCTTTATGTCAAAAACTAGATATTTCATCTTGATTGTGTAGTGGATCATATCCATACACACTATGCCTTAAAGTATATCTTGTTTTTGTATTTGATGAAAATTTGGAAAAACATGTTTTAGAAAAACAGTTTTTATTATGAGCCAATATTTCCAAGTTACAAAAAATAGTCAAATCTTTAATAACATGCCTTGATTTTGTGCAAGCATGTTTCTATATCATAAAACTATTTTTTTGTAGAATTTCTAAGTATTTATGGGATTTTTTATGGAGCCAAAAAGACCAATCTTTAATCCCAAAATTTTCAGGTTCTGGCAGTTCTGATTTTTCAGAATTGACAGTGGCCGGTCGACCGGGTCGGTCGACCGGACGTGCACAGACGTGCACGCCTGTGTGCACTGGAGAACGGTCGACCGTGCCGGTCGACCGCTTCAGAGAGCTTTGCTCTCAGGAAATCTCGGTCGACCGGGCCGGTCGACCGACAGAGAGTTTACTCTCTTCTCCAGTTGCTCGGTCGACCGGGTCGGTCGACCGGAGGCTGCAACGGTCGGATTTTTGACCGTTGCCGGTCGACCGGACCGGTCGACCGGAAGCTTTGACAGAGCCCAACGGACAGATTTTTCTGGCCTCTATAAAAGGGGGTTTTGTCATTGTTTTGAGCCAAGATTTTTGGAGACCTTAAAGCCTGTTTTCTCATATTCATTTCAGAGGTTTTTCTCCACAAAAATAGTGAGCTAATACTTCCAATCAAAAGGGAAGATTTTATAAGAGTGTAAAAGTGATTTCTTGAGATTTTTCACCAAAGATTCTTTCCTTGCTTTCTCACACAAACACTTGAGCATCCATTGAGCTATTCATCCTATAGGTGTTGTAGTGAGAGTTTTTGTAAGTAATCAAGTGTTTAGATCACCAAGATTTCATCTTGTACTTTGAGGAGACGGGCTAGTGTGCTCGTGGTTGTTTAGGGTTCGGGTGCGAACTCTTGTAGCTTGAGGTGCGGCCTCGACGAGCCGGTGGGCTTGTGGTGTGTAAGGGACTAGAGAGTCCAAGGGCTTGTAGGTGTTGCGGCACCGGGGAGAGATCCATTGGGATCTTGCATAGTGGAAATCCTTCGTGTGTCGAAGGCGGGGATGTAGAGCAAGTGTGCTCGAACCTCGAAACATACCCTTGTGTTTGCGATTGCTCTTTCTCTCTCTCTTGTCTCTTATTTATATCTTGCATTCAATTATTGTCTATCTTTATATGCATGATATTCACTTGTGCTCATATTTGCTATACTTGCTTGGGATTGTTGTTAACACTAGTATTCAACCAAGAGAGCCAACGCGGCACCTCAACCCATTCAAGGGGAATCTAGAGGAGCTTGTCCAGAGCCTCGCAAGGGGAATTCGGCAACACTCTTGTGTTATACATAAGTGTTTAATTAAAAGAAGTTTTATTTGGTCATCTTAGTTTTAATTCCGCATTATTTGTTCATAAGTGACCATTAGATTAGCCATCACCTATTCACCCCCCCTCTAGGTGATCTTACACATGTATAGCCTAGTTTTGATGATTCTCTCATTTACACTTGTTTTTCCTATTTTTTATGCTTAGCTTCATATATATGCAATTTTTATTCAAATCTAATAAATATACATGTATACCCATGAGTCATTTGCCTTCATGCAATTTACATTATGGACTCTTTTTATGTTTGGGATATGTATGCATATTGTTAGTTTTGGATAAATCATACATATACCTAGAAGTTTGTTTTTAAGATGAAAAATGGACTTTTATGAAAAATGAATTTTCATTATTTGTTTGATAAAATGATATTTACATTTTTGAGCTTCATTGATTATCTTCATGAATGATACTAAACACATGATTCTTGTACACTCACACTCTATTTGTTTATTCATGACCTTGTTTCATGATTCTTTTTGAGCTTTATCGATTTTGAGTGTCAACTCTTGTGTATTTGGTATGATTCATGAAAAACATATGATTTGGTTTCATGTTTTGAAGGATCTTTAACTAGTTTTTCAAAAATTAATCTAACTAGTTATTGTTCTTCATTTGGTAGTGATTTTCAATAAAAATATTTTCAAAACCTATTTTGAAAACCCCTACCTATTCCCTTTAATGGGCGGATGGATGGGCGAGTATGCCTTGTAAGCTTAATTGAAAAATCTTTTATCTTGAGCATATAATGGGTGAAAGGTTATGAATTATATACTTGATCTCTATTGGTATTTTCATTTTGTATATACTCATATTTTATTTCCTATATATGTATGCTTCATTTCAAATAATATCAATTTCTATTGGTATTTTCATTTTCATACATATATATGATTTATTTGTGCTTAATTTAAAATAGACTTATATGTTTAAAGCATAAAGTTTGTGTATGCTAAGCTTGATTCAAATTCTTATTTTCAATTGGTATCTCAATTGATTATTTTAATAAGCTTATGCATTATTTTTAAAATTGATATTTTTATTGATATCAAAAATATGCAATAATTTTCAATTGGTATCAATATGTTTCTATTTTGACTAAAATTCAAAATTTGTAATGTTTATTTATAATAAGGTATCTCAAAATTTGATTTACTAAGATATCTCAAAATTTATTTTATTGAGGAAAACCCAAAATTTGTTTTTTAATAAGAAAATTAAAAATGTTTTGATTTGTATTGCCTATATGCAAGGGAGCTTAACATCTCTTCTACATATAGATTCATGTTGAGTGTATCTTATATTGAAGAGCTTGACAACTCTTCTTTATGCGGTACACGTGTGTAAGAGGAGCTTCACATCTTCTCTAATGCATTGCATATTATGCGTTATGTGAATTAGGGCTTGTCATTCCTCTTTCATGTAATGTATATGTGTAGGGAAGTTAACTTAGCGTCTTCCTCTTCATGAATGTATATCGCATATATCCTTTATTGATTTGTTTAATGTCACCCCTTTTATTAATTTTTCCTTTTGACAAAAAGGGGGAGAACATTTTTTTACTTTAACCCCTTTGTTGATGATTGACAAAAAGGGGGAGTAGTATTTTAGTATATATGCATGTTTTTCTTACTTTATTCATAAAGGGGGAGAAGGATTTATGTTTTTGCATATATGTTTTGTTTTACAAATAAGAGAAAAAGAGTTTGATTTGTTTTATACTTGTTAGCATGTTTATCTCCATATATTTGCATACATATTTAAGAGCATTCATTGCATATTTATTTGTTTATTGTTATGCATGAGTTAAGGGGGAGCTTCCTTGAAGCTTTACTTTAATCCATGCATATATAACTTCATGAGTTTTGTCATCATCAAAAAGGGGGAGATTGTTGGCCCAAAGGCCCATCACTCTAGTTTTGATGATGATCAACTCATGTAGTTATAGTACTAATGATCTTGTATTTAATTAGTGACAGATTCATGATCAAGATCTTAATAGGTGTGGAGCTTCAACAAAGGATTTGAAGTCAAGTTTTGGAGCTAGCACCGTTTGATTCACGAGCCTATGCATCAAGATCACATCAAGTACTCAAGAGGAGTCTAGCTCTATGGATCGTGTTTAGACCAAGTCAAGAAGATGAGAAGACTTCAAGTGAAGACTTCAAGAAGATGAAGACTTGTGTCTAGGGTTTTTTTTTTATAAGATTTTATTTTTAGATAAAATGTAAAGGATAGAATAGTTGGTGGATTGCTCAAGTTACCATATACACACACACTTTTGATTTAGTTGTTTTTTATAAAAGAGATTTTATTTTAGAAAAGACTTTTCATTTTGAGAAAAATACCGGTTTGGTTTTTGGTTTTCCAAGTATTATGTTTTAACCAAAACCATGTTTAGAACTTAAAGTCAAAAACATAGATATTTTACCATGTTTGTGTAGTGGATCATATCCATACACACTATGCTTTAAAAGAGTTTAAATATCTTGTTTTTGTATTTGGTGAAGTTTTGGAAAAACAAGTTTTGAAAAAATCAAATTTGGAAAAATACAGTTTTTGTTTTGAGCCAATTTTTTCAAGTTACAAAAATAGTTCAAATCTTTTGTAACATGTCTTGATTTTGTGCAAGCATGTTTGTTTATCAAAATAAAGTGTTAAAACTATTTTTGTAGATTTTTCATGATTTTATGGGATTTTATTTGAGCCAAAACGACCAAGTTTTTAAGTCCCAGAATTTTGTTCCCTAGCTTCAGCCGGTCGACCAGACGGTCGACCGAATCCTGAAGTCAGTCGACCGGGCGGTCGACCGACGTGCACAGACGTGCACGCCAGTTCTGGCAGGAGGGCCGGTCGACCGACCCAATCGACCGTCCAGAGAGATCTGCTCTCTGGAAAGGCCCCGATCGACTGACCGGTCGACCGGACAGAGAGCAGTGCTCTCTGTATCCAAGCCACGATTGACCGACCGGTCGACCGCTGCCTCAACGGTCAGAAAAATGACCGTTGGCGGTCGACCGGGCGGTCGACCGTCAGGCCATCTGGCTCCCAACGGCTAGTTTTTCTAGCTCTATAAATTGGGGCATTTGGGGCTATTTTCTCTAAGATTTTAAGAAGAGTTTTGGGCTAGTTTTTCCTACTTATTCAGTGGTTATATCCACAAGTTTTAGAGCTTCATTTTCAAATCAAAAAGAGAGTTTTCATCAAGAGTGTTTAAAAGTGATTTTCTTGAGTTTTCCTCCACCATTTCAATCCTTGTTTTCTCACACAACACTTGGGCCATCCATTGCTATATCTACCTACAGGAGTGTTATTGTGAGAGGATTTTAGGTGAACAAGAGTTGTGATCACCAAAGTTCATCTTTGTTCTTTGAGGAGGCGGACGAGTGCGTTCGCGGTATTTCGATTTCGAGTGCGAACTTGTTGTTTGAGGTGCGGCCTCGGCGAGCTAGTGAGCTTGCGGTGTGTACGGGACTAGGGAGTCCTAGAGCTTGTAGGTGTTTGCGGTACCGAGTGATCCGGTGGGATCGATTTTAGTGGAAATCCTTCATAGTGTCGAAGGCGGGGACGTAAAGCAAGTGTGCTCGAACCTCGAAACAAATCTCCCGTGTTTGCGATTGCTCTTTCCTCTCTCTCCCTTACTTGTTTATATCTTGCATGCTTATATTGCTTTCATCTTTATATGTTTGATATATATTGTGAGCTCAATTGTTATATGCTTGGGGTTGTTTGCTAACACTTGTATTCAACCAAGAGAGCCAACGCGGCACCTCAACTCTTATTTAGAGAAATCTTGAGGAGTTAGTCCAGAGCCCTTCACGGGAAATTCGGCTACACTCTTGTGTTATAAGTGGTGTTTAGTTTAAGATTTTGTGTTTGCATCATAATAGTTTTTAATTCCACATTTAGTGACCATTAGATTAGCCATCACCTATTCACCCCCTCTAGGTGATTTACATATACATGGGGTGGCTAAGGAAGTAAACCGTTCCTTGCTGGAGAAGGTTCTGTGGTTATTGTCTAATGCAAGATTAGACAAATCGTTTTAGGCTGAGGCGATTGTGTATGCTAGCCATCTCATAAATGGGTCAACTGCGATAGGAGGTAAAGCTCCATTAGAAATTTGGTCTGGGAAAGCTGCTCAAGCTCATGGTTTGCTGCGGGAATTTTGAAGTCCGACCTACTTCAGAGCCAAAAATGGCAAGGTGAATCCGCGACAAAAAGGTTGTGTTTTTTGGGTGTCAAAAGGAATGGCTACAGGTTGTGGGACCCCGAAAATAAGAAGATCGTGTTGAGTAGGCATATGACATTTGGAGAGACTTCAGTGTTGAAGTCCACCGTCTCTCAGCAGGTGGAGAGGACGGAGACCAAGGAAGTATCGCAGCGGGTGGAGGTTGATGCTACTCTACCATCTCTAGTTGTTTGGTATTATTGAAGACTTCACCGGATGTGACATCGGGTGGAGATCATGTAGCCAAGGTTGATGCTGAACAGGCTAAAGATATTGTTGAGGATGTCAAGTTGTTTGCAGCCATTGGAACCAAGGTAAAACCACGCTTGCGGGTAAAGAAGCATGAATCTCAAGCTTGTGATCGCGACAAGCTCAAGTTGAAGGCCGTTGTTCTCCATGATGGTCGTGAAGAGGTTCATATGACTCAGCCAGATAGGTTTGTTGCTGCAGATCCAGGTACAAGTGCTTGAGCTTGATGGAGCTCATTTGAATGAACTACGGTTGGCTTGATTCTTTGGGCAAGGTACGTAGGCAGTCGTAAAGGCGCAGCCATTTGGTGATGCAACCCGTATGAAGCTGTTTGGGTTCTCGAGAAGCTGATTGAAACTTCACGTAAAGGTGAAAAGTTGTGGCCGATTGGAGCTTCACGTAGAGGTGGAGGACTTCACGTAGAGGTGAAGTGTTGTGACCGGTTGGACTTCACGTAGAGGTGAAGAGTTGGACTTCACGTAGAGGTGATGTATTGTGATCTCGATGAATAGGTTGATCTTCTGGTGAGAAGATGTTGAGCTTGCATAAGGAGTAGTGTGCATCCATTTGTTGAAGCCGATGATGGTGTTCAGTGTGCTCTACTCAGACTTGGTTGGACCGTCAGCTGAAGATAGGTAGACTAGATAGAGCTAGCCAGTTGGAGAGTCAGTGTTGGCTCATGATAAGTTCTTCGTGAGGTCATGTAGTTTTTGAGTTGGAGACACGTTTGGTGATAGACATGTATGGAAGTTCTTCTAAGGTGAAGTGTAGGGAAGGCATGTGTGATGCATCCCAGTTGATAGCTAAGCTACAGATTCCAAGCCGAGATCGTGTGTCGATTTCGCCGAGATCGTGTGTCGATTTCGCCGAGAGCACGCAAGCCGAGATCGGGTGTCGATTTCACCGAGATCGTGTGTCGATTTCGCCAGGTGATAGACTGGAGTTCATTGGAGATCAGCTCAGATTTGAAAAATCTTCACCGAGGTGGAGAATTGTAGGAGAGAGGAGACAAAAGAGATGGAAGAAGGTAGCACAGAGATCTGACGACAAAGGAGCAAGAAACGACGCATGGAGCAGGCTAGTTGTGTTCCCGGTCGACCTTTTGGTCGACCGGTTGAGGAGCCCGGTCGACCGGCCCGGTCGACCGGCGTGCACGGCGTGCACAGGAAAGAGCGGTCGATCGGCCCCGGTCGACCGACTGAAGTGGCCTCACTCTCGGGTTGGCGCGGTCGACCGGGCCGGTCGACCGTAGCATGGGTCGGTCGACCGATCGGTCGACCGACAGACGCGGCTGGACTTTCCTTTTAGGATTCGAATTCCTTTTCTGGATTGGATTGAATCCAACCTGGGTTTCCATAAATTCAGGAACTCTGTGGCTATAAATAGAGGCTAGAGGCCTCATGTATTGTATCCCAATAGAAATCTCCATGCTTCTCTCTTGTATAGTTGACTGATTGTTGAATCAATAAGATCTCTCTCTCCCTTGCCCCGAGGACGTAGGCACGTTGCCGAACCTCGTTAAATTTGTGTGTTGATTGCTTTTCTCTATTGGTTGCTGTTCTTTCTGCGTTGGTTGTTTCTCCGGCTGCATCAAGTCTCGGCCAGTTCGGCGGATTCCTCAAGATTCGGTGGTGGTTGTTGTGTCTCCTCTTCCGCGAACCACTGTACAATGAGTGGTGTCAAGGGCACAACATATTTTTCTTGTATACTCATATTTTTTCTATATATGTATGCTTCAAACTTCAAATAGTATCAATTTTGATTGATATTTATATTTTCATACATATATGTGATTTGATTGTACTTACTATATTTTTATATCTTAAATCACAAATTATGTTTTACTAAACTTGATTTACTCCTTAATGTCAATTATTTTTCAATTGGTATCCTATACAAGCTTATGCATTATTTTTATTGGTATTTCATAAAGGGGGAGAAAATTCATGTTTTATCTTTCAATTGGTATCTATTGATTTTATTTTCAATTGATATCTTACTCTCATTCTTTATGATGAAAAATATTTTGTTTTAGTATATGCTAACGTTTTTAATATTGGTATCATGTTTCATTTTAAATTGGTATCTATATTGATTGAGTTATGTTTACCAAAAATAATTTGGTTTTTACTTTCATTTGGCTGTTACTTTCATTTGGTATCAAGATTTCCAATATATATATATATACACACATACACACACACACACACACACTTCAATTGGTATCAAAAACATACAATGTTTCATTTTTTATTGATATCAAAATTTAATAGAATTTTAAATTGTTATCAAGATATTTTCAATTGATATCTTTTAGTATCTTAAAAATTTTATTTACTTTCAATTGGTATCTTTTAGTATTCTAAAATAATTTGGTTTTTACTTTCAATTGGTATCTTAAAAATGTTTTGTTTATTATTCAATTGGTATCATAATGTTTCGATGTATACCTTATCACAAATTGATATATTTTTTAGTTGGTATCATATTGTTTTGATATGTATTGCTTATATGCAAGGGAAGCTTAACATCTTCTCTTTATATAGATTCATATTAAGTGTATTTCATATTGAAGTGATTGACCTCTTTTTGGTATGTCTTACACGTGTGTAGAGGGAGCTTTACATCTCCTTTTATGCACTGTATATTATGTGTTATGTGATTAGGGTTTAGTCATCTCTTTTTCGTATAATGCATGTATACAGGGGAAAGGTAACTTTACGTCTCTCCTCTTCATGAATATATATCGCATATACATCCTTCTTGTGTGATTTGACTAAAAGGGAGAAATTTCTTTTTGAGTTTATTTATGCCCTTTTGTTGATGATTTGACAAAAAGGGGAGAAAAATTTGGAGTTTTATATATGCATGTTTATGCATGATTTTTCATGTTTATGCATGATTTTCTTGTTTATACATAGAGGGATAAAAGAATTTTGAGAGTTTTATATATGCATATTTATGTCATTTATATGCATGTTTATTTTTTTCAATTGGTATCAGAGCATATATGTTTTGTTTTCAATTGGTATCAAAGCATATATGTTAATATGTGTTATCTGTTTTATGCATACATTGAATATCTTTATTATTTATAGCTATGCATGAGTTAAGGGGGAGCTTCTAAGAAGCTTAACTTTAATCCATGCATATACAACTCCATGAGTTTTGTCATCATCAAAAAGGGGAAGATTGTTGGCTCAGAGGCCCATCACTCTAGTTTTGATGATGATTAACTCATGTAGTTATAGTTTACTAATAATCTTGTGATATTTAGTTTCAGATATTTGATCAAGATATTAGTAGGTGATTAGCTTTAACAAAGTAGTTTTGGAGCTTTTACATGTTGATTCACGAGCTCGAGCATCAAGATCGCATCTAGTACTCGGTTGGAGTCAAGCTGGTGGATCGTGTTTGGATCGAGTCGGCTTGGAGACAAGAAGACCTCGGTTTGTTTAGTTTAGTATGTTTAGATCTTGTGTAAAGATTAGATAGTGTTGATATGCTCAAGTTCACATACACACACAAGTTAAAAATTTATTAGTTTTGGTTTTCGGTTTAACCGGATTTTGGATTTCATGTCAAAAATATAGATATAATACCTTTTATGTATATTGGATTCTATCCATAAACAATATGCTTCAAAGTTGTTTCAATATCATGTTTTTGTATCCATATGAGTTTTGAAGAAAATGGTTTTCCATTTCAAAATTCTAAGTTTTGGAAAATATCGATTTTGTGTTTAAGTCAAATTTCAATATCACCAAAATAGTTCAAATTGTTTATAATATGTGTTAAATTTTAGTCATACATATTTGTATTTCAAAGATCTAATAAGAACTTATTTTTGTGAAATTTATGTGATTTCATGAGATTTAATTGAAGATAAAAAGACAAATTTTTAATCCCTTAAAAAGTTGGACCTGGCCTTCTGCCGGTCGACCGGACGAACGACCGCTGCAGAAGTCGGTCGACCGGTCCGGTCCACCGACGTGCACAAACGTGTACAGGCCATTGAGCTGGTGGGCCGGTCAACCGGTCGGTCGACCGTCCAGAGAGCTCTGCTCTCTGGATCTGGCCCCGGTCGATCGGGCAGTCGACCGGCAGAGAGCTTCTGCTCTTTGTATCCAGGCCCTGTCGACCGGGCAATCGACCGGAGGCACAACGGTCATAAAAATGACCATTGGCCGGTCGACCGAGCGGTCGACCGGAAATGCATTTCTACCCTTTCCTGGCTGCCAACGGGCAGATTTTTGAGAGGGTATAAATACCTATCTCTTGAGCTTGTTTCTACATGGTTTTTTAGAGCAAAAATTTCTTATCTTTCTAAGTGTTTAACAGCAAGTTTTTAAAAGAGTTTTGGGCTTAAAGATTTTATCTTTATTTGTTTTAAAGGGTTGAAAAAATAAAAAAAATAGAGTCTTTGGGAATTGGTTTTTTATCTTCATTTCTATAGCAATTTAGAAGTTTTCCTAAGAGTTTTTCTTTATGATTTTGATTTTCAAACTCTTTATTTTCTCACACTTGAGCTATCTATCTATCCTATCCATTAGGATCTTATTTTGTGAGGAAAATTAGTTTGTGGTCTTTGTAATCACCAAGGTTGTTTGTGGTCTTTGAGATCACCAAGATTGTAATCCTATCTTTTGCCTTGGCTTTGTGCCTTTCCCTCTAAGTGTAGAGGAGGTTGTGCACTTGGGTTTGTTGGTATCCCTATAAGTGTAGAGGTGATTATGGAGATTGTGTTGATATCTCTCTAAGCGTAGAGGTGATCATTGTTGTTTGGCTTAGTGCCCATTCCTCTAAATGTAGAGGTGATTGTTGTTTAGCCTTACCTCTTGTGTAGAGGTTCTGTTTGTTGGAGAGAGGAGTTGTGTACTCCTAATTTGTATTACCTAAATCCTCAGTGGAGGTTTCCTGTGTGGACGATATAATGAAAATCCTACTGTGTGAAGGCGGGGACGTAGAGCAGTGGCTCGAACCTCGAAACATATCTTTGTGCTTGTGATTGATCCATTATCTCTCAACTATCTCTTATTTATCTGGCATTATTTAATATTGCTTATTCATACATATATGCTTAGTATTGTTTGTGTGCCTCACTTGTGTTGAACCAAGAGAGCTTTACATAGCACCTCAACTCTTATTTAGAGGAATTTAGAGGAGATAGTCCAGAACTCTTCACCGAAAATTCAGCTATACTCTTTGGTTATACTAAGTGTGTTGCAATTTGTTTTTAATTCTGCACCATTTGTCATTAGATTAGACTTACACCTATTCACCCCCCTCTAGGTGTACTTTCATTCTTGTGTGCAGGTTAAGCCTCAATCAAATTTTGGCGCTGTTGCCGGGGAGAGACAGTAAGTTATTCTCTTTTTAAGTTTACACTTTTGATTAATCTTCTTCTTTGTTCTTGGTATATAGATTTAATAGCAAGGATTTTTTTTACTGCAGTGGACATATAAGTGGCCCTGGACTCTGCTATAAAAAAAGCAGAGCCCAGAAGCCCTCAGATTTGCTACTTTCCTGTGGCAATCTGAGTGAACTACTAACCTACATTTTCTGCAGGTTGGCTGAATTGTAAAGTTTAATTTTTGTAGCTATCTATTTCCTTATTTGACTCACTGTACATATATTTCTAACACAACAGTAAAAGGTTGATTTTAAATGCTAAAAAAGATTTAGACTTTGCATTTAGGCACGTGTCTATTTCATTACATTTTCTATTTATTGTTGAAGAGTGCTGGAGCCAAGATATGTGTGCATAGCATTTAGTATAAGGTTCATTCTTGTATGAAATATTGCTTCAGTGTTACTCTTTTTTCTATATACTTGTTCACTTCACTAAATTGATTTAAGGGCTTATCATATAAACAAGATAAGGTGGGGAAGTCATTACCCTCTCTTAGCACACAAACAATCTCCTTACTCACTAACCCAAGCCTAATTAAAACTGAGTAGACGTTGGCCCTAGGGACATCTCGGACTCAAATAGGAGTGACCTAAGGGGGAAGTTGATTTGAATTTGACTCTTACCAAATCGGTGTTTAAGATTGGGGATTGAGGGGCGAAACCTCAAAGGCTGGTGGTTGGCATAATTAGGCTCATTGTTTTAAGCACGGATACCTCCCACAAATCTTGCCCCTACCTGGTCGATTAACTTGTGGTCAGATTTGATAATATACCCCTCGTGGATAGTCTAACCAGTTAGGAGTCGTCTAGGTCTAAGGTCTACCCTAACTTAGGCTAGATTTTTTTCTTTTCTTTTTATTTGTTTACTTATTGGTTTATTTTTCTTTGTTTGTGTTTGACATTTCTTGTGTGATATGGCTTATAACAACAATTTTTTCAATTTTAATGGTAATCCATGTTACACCCCGACCTCTTTTTTGGATATTACCAAACTAGCATATTATAACTTTAACCAACCTAGTGTGCCGGATTGGTCTTATCCGAATCATTACATGCCCCAGTCTCAATACTATGAACATGACTGGAATAATCATCACTACTCTTCACAGAGTCAATAGGGATATAACTCTCCCGAGTCATATTGTCAACTGTCCTACCAACATCCAGCTTCATATACTCCTTCTCCCGAACAACCATTAGAAGAATCAATTGACTGGGAAAAGAGGATGGAAGCCTTAGATGAGCTTGAGCGACGAATTCAAATTTTAGAAAACTTAAAATCCCGTCAAAATTTTCAAGTCACAGATCCTCACTCTATTTTTCAAGGAGAACAAGCCAACTTAGAAAAGAATATGAAAACCATGATTCAATACCAAAATGATCAACTCAATATGATAGAAGCAAGAATTAGTAGATTGGAGAACATGCGTTGGAATAAGAAAACTCTCCCTTTTCAATCTTTGACTATTCCTAATACTTCTAGCCATATTGATGAAAACCAAGAATCATGGTATCTTAAAGACTTTGCCCAAAGATTCAGTTTCACCACAAAGCCTTGAACTTGACCAATATCAACCCATTAACGAATTGATAAGTTTTCATTTTAATGAGATTGAACTTGATCATGAATGTGAACCCCATCCCTAACTTTGTGATTCAGTTTCCATCTTTGAATCTATGTTGACTTTGGTATTCTTACCCAATTTGGACTAATTTTATGAGCCAACATTTATTCCCGTACCTATAAATTTAGAAATTGAATCACCAATTTTGGATAGTCACATTTCATTGATGGGAAAAGAATATGAATATCAATTCTTGGACTTGGACTCAACGCTTGAACCAAAACTAACTCTCGAACCCAAAGTTAATTTTCTCAAGTTAGTATTGGTTCCTGAACCTATCATTTTTGAGTCCAAGTCAACCATTCCACCTAGTCACATTCTTTTATTGGACATAGGTATAAACCTTGATGACTCCGTGATGATTTTTCAGGACTTGTCATGTAAAGGGAGTAAATTTCACGATAGGATCTTTCATGATCCTATTCATATTGGGGAATCTAAATATGTAAATAGAAAAGAGGTCAATAAAAGTTAATTTCGTGAACCACTATATTATCTTGATTGGGTAGCAACGCTTTGAAATCACCTAGAGGGGGGTGAATAGGTGATGGCTATATGAAATGTGGCAATAATGCGGAATTAAAAATTCTACTAACAAATTGCTCAAATTAAAAGACTAGCAATAAACACAATAAGTAGTGCAAGAAATAAAGGAGTTGAGTTTAGAGAAATTCGAGTAAACGCAAATACAAGTATATGTTTCCGAGGTTCGAGCCACGCTCTACGTCCCCGCCTTCACACTTGAAGGATTTCCACTATTGTTGATCCCACCGGATCGCCAATACAAGGACACACTTGTCCTATCTCTTGTGATGCCGCAACACCACCCGGAGCACACTAGCTCGCCTTGAGGCCGATGCCTCTACAACTTCACACAAGAAGAAAATGATCACACTTGATCGAAAATCGCTCACTTGGCACAATCCTATAACCAATATGTAGATGTAGAATTTTGGGATTGTGTAGTGCAAATATCTAGAGTGAAGTAGAGGTAAAGGCTTCAAAAGGGTGTATGGAAATTTTGGCTTTGAAAATCTTTTCTCAAATGAAAGGCTTGAAAACTTATGAAAATCTCTTGTCAAATCTTGTAAAAATTGTTGTCCCATCAAGTTGAAATGACCTCCTATATATAGGGGATGAGAAACAGGGTAAAAAGGCTGGAGAGATTTGTTGGGGTGAGATCCCAACAAAATCTGTCAGAAAATAGAGCTGTTGGAGTCTGTCAGAATTTCTGACAGCTTCCGGTCGACCGGGCCGGTCGACCGCCAACGGTCATATTTCTGACCGTTGGGGGACAACGGTCGACCGCCCCGGTCGACCCGAACAAACAGAGAGCACTGTAAGTGCCCTGGTCGACCCGAGCGGTCGGCCGACGTACACACATGCACAGCGTGTACGTCGGTCGACCCGGACGGTCGACCGGCTCCTGTCAGTTCTGAAAAATCAGAACTGCAGAAAATCAGAACTAGGGTTTTTGGTTTTGGTCTTGTGGTTTGGGGTTTTGGACATTGTAAAAATAGGAGTATGACCATATGTCACTACCCTAACATGTTAAAACATTTTGATAAAGTTTCTCTTGATAAAAACTTGTTTTTCTAAAAGTTGGTTTTTCCAAAAACTTAAAGTTTCTCTTGATAAAAACTTGTTTTTCTAAAAGTTGGTTTTTCCAAAAACTTAAAGTTTCTAAAAAACAAATTTCCAAACATGTTACCTATAAAACTAAGTAGGAAATCGAAATTGTTTTTGAAGCCATGAATCAAACTAAAGTGTGTGTGTGTGTGAGTGACAATCCCATAATTCTACTTCTAACATCTAGGTTTTGACAAAGATTCTAAAAGAAAAGCAAAATTACAAATCTTGAACTTTTTCATTGTCTTGATCTTGACTTGGTCTTTTCTTCATGTCTTGATCCCGAAGCTTCCTAATGTGCTTAGCTTGGGAATGCACATCTTTAGCGGCATCTAAACTTGTGAGTCTTGATATCAGAGCCGTCAAATCAACCTGTTTTACCTGAAATACTTTTAAACAAAATTGTTAAATACATAACTAAATATGGTTTGTTATCATCAAAATATTCAACAAGATATAAGGCTAATGGCCTTTGGGCCAACAATCTCCCCCTTTTTGATGATGACAAAACATATATAGTTATTACAAATATTTTGGGTAGAGACTTCAAATGAAGCTCCCCCTCAACACATGCATATACAAAAATATGCTCAAGCATAGACAAATCTCAAAAAAAAATGGTGGGTGATAATCCACAACATAATCCACAACACATATATCCATGCTAGATAAAAATACTCATGTCATGCTAGATAAAAAAAATACTCATGTCATAAAATGGAAATGAAACACATGTCCACAAAGCATAACCAACATAAACAAGTACATGTCCACACAAACATAAATACAAGATAAAGATGTCCAACAACAGAAAATACTACAAAATATAAGTACACAAAATATGGAGTCTCTCTCAACAAATAACTCTTCCCCTTTTTGACATCATCAAAAGGGGCAGGTCACTCAGCACCACCAGCAGCATCGTCCTTTGAAGAACCTTCCTCAGCGTCGTCTTTCTCAGACGAACTCTCCTCAGCATCACCTTCTGCCATGGTCTCATCACCATCATCATTATCAGAAGAAGAAGGAAGACCTGCCTCCTCTGGATCGATACCAGCAACGCCGGGCTGTGGAGGTGGAGCAGCAGTAGGGTCTCTGATAGGAAATGGAGGACCGGAGGATGGAAGAGGACGAGAAATGGTCGTGGGATCTGGACCAAGCATATCGAATTTCGCAAATAGTGCCTCAAATTGCGAGTCCACGAATCTCATGGCGTTCGCAAAGTAAGTCATGTCATTGCGAAATTCCTGGAAGCGCGAGTCCATCTCCGCGCGAAGGGCTGCATCACGCTGCTCAAACCGCTGCTCAATCCAAGACTGGTGCTCCTGGATCTGAGAGCGAATCTCAGAAGAGACAAAAGACTGGAACTCAGGAGATAAAGATGGCACGGATGCAGATGAAATCCTTGGGACGGAAGAGGATCCAGGGGCCGAAGATGACCCTGGAATATCAGCAGGAGGAGCAGGAGGGTGCTTTTGTGCGTGACGACGCATTTGAGCCTGCATCCTCTTCAAAAGAACGCTGTCTAAATTTATAGCGGGCTGACAGGGAGTCTCAGAGGACAAATCAAAACCTAATCTCTGAAGCAAATGAGTAATAAGCATCCCATAAGGCAAGTGCCTACCGGACATGCGGATATGGTCAAAGGCCATGTGAGTAGCAATGAGGTGAGGAAAATCAATCTTGATGCCTATCAGAAGGCAATAGATTATGAGAGGAACTGAACCCCTAGCATTGCTATACTCACCGGACTTAGTAAAATGTTGTAGAAAATGAATTTTGCAAGGACTTGAGAGGTGAGGGTAAATTTGTTGACCTCCTCATTCCTTACTAAACCGGGGTTGTCATCCCCGTGAATCAAAGTGGAGGCGGTGAGCGCAGACTCACCGTCCGGATACTCAAAGTCGTGTAGATCAAAAGTATAAACATCCACTCCTCCAGAGGAGAGATGTAGCAAGTCAGCAAATCGTGCTATAGGGATGTCTATATCTCTCCCTAAAACACGTGATCTAACACGATCTCCCTCAAAGGCATAGTTGGCATAGAAATAGTGAACTAGGGATGTGTAGACAGGTTCCCTAATAGTCATAAAATGATCCAAAGAGTTTCTTTTGAGGATACGAGGGATGCCTAGGTGTTCAAAATCTTTTAGAATTACACATCTTCCCGAAATTACAGACTTTTTGGAAAGTTGTATGAAACGATTTTCTGCAAGATCGTTCACAAAAGGTCTTTTAGGTTTAGGAGTGGTGGAAGATGAGGGAACTATGCTTTTTCCCTTCTCAGACCTAGATCTCTTTGACATTTTTGGTGAAAAGAGTGATTTTTAGTTGATTTTTAGGGTAGATGGATATGGCTTGATCTAAACAAAAATAAACCTAGAGATCTTTGACAGAGAATTAGATTCTTAAGGCTAGAAAGGAAGACTTGAACAAAAGAAAGATTTTTACCTGAGTTGAGAAAAACCCTAGATCTTGAAATCCCTGAAATTTGTTGGTGAGGAAGCCCTGAGACTGAAGATCTAACCCACACGGAGTGATTCCAACGTGGGTTTTGAAAGAATTTGAGAGATTTTGAGTGTAGGAAATTTTTGGAGAAAAGGGAGAAAGGGGATCGCCGGTTGGGTTATGAGAGAAGTGAGAGAGAGAGAGAGAGTATGAAATAAATAGCAGATTTGGGGCTGAAATCGACGCACGGTCGACCGAACCGGTCAACCCGAAAAACCGAGAGCTCTGTAACTCAGAGCGGTCGACCGTACCGGTCGACCGGCAACAGAGAGCAAAAATTTGTTCTCTTTCTGGCAATGGCGGTCGACCGGGGTTAGGGCCGGTCGGCCGGTTTTGCCCAAAAAAACAGTGAACAGAAAGAGCTCCAAAAAAAAATTAAATAGAAATATTTAACAATTAAAGTAGGATATATGTAACATGTAGGAATACAACAATGTTTTTAAATCTTCATTAGGTTATCACATCAACCAAAAATATTCACACAAAACATTTTATTTAATTTTCATACAAAAACAAAGTTTTAGAGATGTTGAAGCCGAATACCCGGTGAAGGGTTCTGAACTTCATCCTCTTGATTCCTCTTGAATGAGTTGAGGTGCGCAATTGCCATCTCTAATGTATTTGCTTGAATATGAAATTTTTACAAAATTTTATTTCTAGTTTTGAAAATACAATGTGTATATATAAATAAGCTAGTCTAGGCATGGCATATAGACATACAATGGACATGGCATAAAAGACAAGATATTAAAACATGGCATATACACAATCATGATAGGGATGTAAGTGAAAATCACCTAGAGGGGGGGTGAATAGGTGATGATGCTAATCAAAGGGCAATTTAAAAATTTAAAGCTACAACAATCACCAATCAAGAATCACAAGATGAATGCAAGCAATTAAGTATGACAATGAATATAATGAGCAATTAATAAGTGCAAGCAAAGTAGAGTAAGGAGTGTAAGAACAAGAAAAGTAAACCAATCGCAAACACAAGGATATGTTATCGAGGTTCGAGCACCCAGCTCTACTCCCCGCCTTCCCCAGAAGGATTCCGACCACTTCCACTATCACAAAGATCTCAAATACAATGGAGTACCCAACTCCTACAATCTCAAGTACAAGTAATTTCCTTGGTAGTCAAAAGACCACAAACTCTCTCTTTCAAATATCTCTTCCCTTACAAAGGTCCTTAGAGAATATTGAGTAGGAATGAAGCTCTTGTTGTAAGTGAAGAAAGAAAAATTAAATCAGAGAGTATTTGAAAACCCTTCAGAAAATCAGTGAGAAATTCAGCACAAAAACCAAGAAACAAGTCTCTTTTGAAAGCCTTAAACTTTTGAATTTTCTAGCAAATAATTGTTGTAACCAATCTCTCCCCAAACACCCCTATTTATAGGAGAGGGCTAGGGTTTAGGGATAAAACATAATTACTGATGTTTAGGAGGTAATTAGATCAAAATATATCCTTAAACGAATTTTTAAACACAAAAGACAAAAATAAACAGCTCACTTAAAATCTGCCCGTTACTGTTCAACGGACACATCGGTCGACTGGGCCGGTCGACCGGTAGTTCAAAAATTTGACCGTTATAGGCTAGCGGTCGACCGACCCGGTCGACTGAGAAAACCTGTGAGCAAAAACAATATCTCGGTCGACCGCCCCGGTCGACTGGCAGACATGCACACTGATACGTGCATCTGCCAGAACTGCGGTCGACTGGTCCGGTCGACCGGACCAGACTGACACAGACTCGGTCGACTGCCCCGGTCGACCGGATCAGGTCAAAAATCATTTTTGAAAAAGAAAATAAAGAGAATTTTGATTTTAACAAAAATACTTTTGAACAGGGAATAGAATTAAACATAAAGATGTATTTGTAGGCAAAAACTTGTATGCAAAATATTTTTGTATAATTTAAAAGAAATTATTTTGGAACGAGCATGTGCGCAAAAACATGTGTGATAGAGCTTCAAACCTATCCACTATTCTTTAACATACTATAAACTGAAAAACAAATTACATGAAGACTTCTTGTGCTATCTTCAAGTCTTTGAGCCATCCAATGCCTTGCTAGAGCCTTCTCTTCTATGATCCTTCCTTGATGTGCAATTTGCCTTCCTTACTTTGTGGAACTTAGAAGTTCTTGCAATAGCTAAGCGAATGGTCTCTAAACATGGTACAAACCTGAAACTTATCTTGAATAGACTCGTTAGTACCAAATAGCACTAATTTGGTTTGTCATCATCAAAACACAAAACAATTGGAGAGTGTAACCTCTTGGGCCAACAATCTCCCCCTTTTTGATGATGACAAAACAAATAGGCTATTAACAAAAATATAGGGAGGAGAAAACTCCCCCTCAAATTATGCTATACATAAAACACAAGAATATGCTCTAGATACCAATAATTGAAATGATGCACCAATTATTGAAACTAATTAAAACAAATATATAAAACACAAAAATTGCTCTTGATACCAAAAATACCAAAACAACTAAAACACAAGAATTCATAAACACAAGAATTCATAAAACCAAAACATATAAATTCATAAAACTTATTTTTGTCCATGTAAACTTATTCTCCCCCTTTTTGTCATACATCAAAAAGGGTTATGAAAAACATGTCTATTCAATAATACAAACATTAAGTTCTCCACAAATAAACGAAAATCTAGCAAAATCAAGAGGTTTAGTGAAAATATCGGCTAGTTGTAAATCCGTGGAAACATAATCAATATCTATATCACCTTTCTCAAAATGATCTCTAAGAAAGTGATATCTAATCTCAATGTGCTTGGTCTTACTATGTTGGTTTGCATTTTTGGTCATGTGAATAGTACTAGTATTATCACAAAATATTTTTATATGATCAAAGTGCAAATCAAAATCAAGGAGAGTATGTTTCATCCAAAGGACTTGTGCACAACAAGCCCCCGCGGCAACATACTCCGCCTCGGCGGTTGAGAGAGCTACGGAATTTTGTTTCCTAGAGGACCATGAAACAAGACAATTACCAAGAAATTGACATGTCCCACTAGTACTCTTTCTATCTACTCTACAACCCGCATAGTCGGCATCCGAATAACTAGTCATTGAAAAATCTATAGTTTTCGGATACCAAAGACCCATTCCAATAGTGCCCTTAATATAACGAATAATGCGTTTTACCGCAATAAGATGAGACTCTTTAGGACACGATTGAAATCTAGCACAAAGACACACACTAAACATAATATCCGGCCTACTTGCCGTCAAATATAAAAGACTTCCTATCATGCTTCTATATAATTTAATATCAACATTTTTACCTTGATCGTCCTTATCAAGCTTGGTTGTAGTTGCCATTGGAGTGTTGCAAGCCTTTGATCCTTCAAGCCCAAACTTCTTTACTAGCTCCTTTGCATACTTGGCTTGGTTAATGAAGGTTCCGTCTTGCAATTGCTTGATTTGGAGTCCAAGGAAGAAATTGAGCTCACCCATTGAAGACATTTCAAATTCAAGTTGCATGACCTTCTCAAAATCCTTGCATAAAAGCTCATTAGTAGATCCAAAAATTATATCATCAACATAAATTTGCACAATTAAAATATCATTATCAACATGCTTAGTGAAAAGAGTTGTGTCTACTTTGCCTTTAATAAAATCATTTGAAATGAGAAAACTAGAAAGCCTTTCATACCAAGCTCTTGGAGCTTGTTTCAATCCATACAAAGCTTTATCAAGTTTAAAAACAAAATCGGGATGAACATGATCAATAAAACCGGGAGGTTGAGAAACATAAACTTCTTCATTAATAAAACCATTCAAAAATGCACTTTTCACATCCATTTGAAAAAGTTTAAAATTTTTAAAACATGCAAAAGCTAGTGTCATCCGTATGGCTTCAAGCCGTGCTACGGGTGCAAAGGTCTCCTCAAAGTCAATTCCCTCAACTTGAGTGTAACCTTGGGCCACTAACCTAGCTTTATTCCTAATGATATTTCCGGACTCATCCATCTTGTTTCTAAAGATCCACTTAGTACCAATTATTGGTCTATCGTTGGGCTTAGGAACAAGGTGCCAAACTTGGTTGCGCTCAAATTGATTGAGTTCCTCTTGCATGGCAAGCAACCAATATGGGTCCGTCTCGGCTTCGAGAATGCCTTTGGGTTCAAAATGAGAAATGAAAGCAAAGTTACCACATAGGTCATGGAGTTTGGAGCGCGTTGTGACTCCTTTAGATGCATCACCCAAGATGAGCTCCTTAGGATGATTTGTAGCATATCTCCAAGCTTTAGGAAGCGGTTGAGTGCCTTCCTCTTTATCCTCTTGAACTTTACCAATAGGGTCTAGCTTTTCTTCTTGAGCGGGTGAGTCCTTCAAGGATAGTCTCTCCATGTCTTCACCTAATGGTTCAATCTCTACAACATTCTCAACAACCACATAAGATTCTTCAAACTTAACATGCATGAATTCTTCAATGGTTTGAGAAGATCTAATGAAAACTCTATATGCTTTGCTAGTAGAGGAATATCCAACAAAGATAGCCTCATAAGCCTTAGCATCAAATTTACCCAAATTATCCTTAGTATTCAAAACAAAACACTTGCATCCAAAAACTTTGAAATATGCAACATTAGGTTTTCTAGAATGATACATTTCAAAAGAAGTTTTTGAAGAATTTTTGCATAAATAAATACGATTCGATATATAGCATGCGGTGTTTACGGCCTCGGCCCATAAATATTGAGGAAGGTCATATTCACTTATCATTGTCCTAGCCATCTCTTGAAGTGTTCTATTTTTCCTTTCTACTACTCCATTTTGTTGTGGAGTTCTAGGACAAGACATTTCATGCTTAATTCCCTTTTCATCACAATAAGTCATGAAGAGTTGGTTAACAAACTCACCACCTCTATCACTCCTTATTCTCAAAATCGGAAAACCCTTTTCTTTTTCAACTCTTTTTCGAAAAATCTTAAAATGAGAAAAAGTTTGATCTTTATGTTGTAAAAAGAATACCCAAGTAAAACGGGAGAAATCATCAACCAAAACAAATGCAAATCTACTTCCATTTAAACTTTTGATTTTAGTTGGTCCAAAAAGATCCATATGAATTAATTCTAAAGGCCTAGTTGACATGATATCCTTGATTGGTTTAAAGGAAGACTTGGTTTGTTTCCCAAGTTGGCACGCACCACAAATGCGGTCTTTCTCAAAATTCAAGCAAGGTATACCCTTCACCAATTCCTTTGAATTAATCCTAGAAATATGGTCAAAAGATGCATGTCCTAATCTTCTATGCCAAAGCCAAGAATTTTCATCAAAAGCATTCAAGCATTTAGTAGAATAATCTAAATTAAGCATGTCAATAATATAAACATTATTATCACGAAAACCGGTAAGAATACAATCATTAGATTTAACATCAAAAATCTTGCAAGAAGAATCATCAAAAACAACTTTAAGTCCACGGTCACAAAGTTGGCTAATGCTAAGCAAATTATGTTTCAAACCATCAACTAAAACAACATTCTCAATAATAGGAGATGCACCAATTTGAATGTTACCTATACCGATGATAGTTCCTTTGGAGTCATCCCCGAAGGTGACGGTGCCACCTTCCATGTACCTTGATAGGGTTGTGAAGTTATTGATGTCCCATGTCATGTGTCTTGAACAACCACTATCAAGGTACCACCGCTCCCTACGTCTTGGAGCTTTGGTGTGTACCTACATCAAATAATTTAAGAGTTGATTTTGGTACCCACATTTTCTTGGGTCCTCTAGGGTTAGTGTCATGAACCCAAACAAGATTATTTGTTCTATTTAGTTGATCATAGCAAAACTTAGCTAAATGTCCATTTTTACCACAATATGTGCATCTATACATTCTACCATATTTAAAAGCATAGTGAGTATGTGATTTGTGAGCATGAGAATTTTGAGCATGAAAAGATTTAGCATGAGGAGTGTTATTTGTAGTGTGAGCATGGGGAGTCTTAGCATGTGAAGTGTGCTTCTTAGAAAACATGTCCTCAAGTTTCTTAGTGTTAAAAGCACAATCCTTTAAAACTTTTTCAAAATCATTTATTTTAGATTTAAAAGAAGAAATTTCTTTTGTATCAATAATAGGAGATTTTGCCTTACAAGAACTCTTGTAGGCACAAAATTCTTTTTGCATGAAAATGAAATTAGAAGAAACATCATCTTTTTCTTTAGAAACAATGGCAAGTTGATTCTTAAGAAAAGCAACTTCTTTTTGTAATTTTAAGCATTCAAGTTTCTTATTATCATAAGTTTCAGAAAGTTCTACAAAGGCATGTACTAGAACTTCCTTACTTAGTTCATCATCTTCATCATCAAGGGATTGAGGGGTTACCTTAGGTGTGTTTGCCATGAAACACATATTAGCTTGATCCACCTCCTCTTCGGACTCGCTTTCCGAATCCCATGTTGCTTTGTAGGCTTTCTTCTCCTCCGGCTTCTTTGGCTTGAAGGAGGAAGTCATTTTCTTCTTGAACTCCGGACAATCCGCCATGATATGTCCGGGTTTGCGGCAATTGTAGCATATGATCCTCCGCTCCTCTTTGCCTTCGAATTTTCTCCGGAAGTTGAACTTATTCTTTCGGTACAACCTCTTGACATTCCGCACAAGTAGAGTTAGCTCCTCATCTTCTTCTTCGTCTTCATCATCGTCATCATTGGTGGATGAAGTCTTGAAGGCTATGGATTTCTTCTTTGAAGTAGTGGCTTCTTCTCTTGCCTTCTTCTCCATCTCATGGGTCTTTAGGTTCCCAATGAGACTAATGATGTCCATCTCGTCCTTGTCGTTCAACTCCTTTAAGGTGGTGGCCTTGATCTCCCATGAAGAAGGAAGCGCCCGAATCACTTTCCGCACCTTTTGATCGTTGGAGATGTCATCACCTAATGAAGAAAGACCATTAGTGATTTTAGTGAAACGAGTAATCATACTATCAATAGATTCTTCATCAAGCATTTTGAATGACTCATATTGGGACCTCAAGAGATCTATTTTAGCTCTCTTGACTTGTGAAGTCCCTTCGTGTGTGACCAATAAATGTTGCCAAATCTCATAGGCGGATTGGCAATGAATTACCCGTGTAAGGTCATCCTCATTCAAGGCAGTTAATAGGGAGTTTTGGGCTTTGGAGTTAGCCTCATATTCTCTAAAGTTGAAGTCGGTCCAAGTGCTCTCATCACTATCGGGTGCTACATAGGGTTTAGTCAAGGACTTGGCCACTAAGCTACCCAATGATTGCAAAAATATAGTCATCCTAACCTTCCAAATTGGGAAATTAAGTCCATCAAATTTAGGAGGGGTTTTGATGTTATCGGCCATGTTTACTAGTGATGAATGAATGAATGAATGAATGTTGATTAGCAAATATTAAGGATCTCTCTATGGATGTTAAGCCAAACCTAGAGTCCAAGCTCTGATACCAATTGAAAATCACCTAGAGGGGGGGTGAATAGGTGATGATGCTAATCAAAGGGCAATTTAAAAATTTAAAGCTACAACAATCACCAATCAAGAATCACAAGATGAATGCAAGCAATTAAGTATGACAATGAATATAATGAGCAATTAATAAGTGCAAGCAAAGTAGAGTAAGGAGCGTAAGAACAAGAAAAGTAAACCAATCGCAAACACAAGGATATGTTATCGAGGTTCGAGCACCCAGCTCTACTCCCGCCTTCCCCAGAAGGATTCCGACCACTTCCACTATCACAAAGATCTCAAATACAATGGAGTACCCAACTCCTACAATCTCAAGTACAAGTAATTTCCTTGGTAGTCAAAAGACCACAAACTCTCTCTTTCAAATATCTCTTCCCTTACAAAGGTCCTTATAGAATATTGAGTAGGAATGAAGCTCTTGTTGTAAGTGAAGAAAGAAAAATTAAATCAGAGAGTATTTGAAAACCCTTCAGAAAATCAGTGAGAAATTCAGCACAAAAACCAAGAAACAAGTCTCTTTTGAAAGCCTTAAACTTTTGAATTTTCTAGCAAATAATTGTTGTAACCAATCTCTCCCCAAACACCCCTATTTATAGGAGAGGGCTAGGGTTTAGGGATAAAACATAATTACTGATGTTTAGGAGGTAATTAGATCAAAATATATCCTTAAACGAATTTTTAAACACAAAAGACAAAAATAAACAGCTCACTTAAAATCTGCCCGTTACTGTTCAACGGACACATCGGTCGACTGGGCCGGTCGACCGGTAGTTCAAAAATTCGACCGTTATAGGCTAGCGGTCGACCGACCCTGTCGACTGAGAAAACCTGTGAGCAAAAACAATATCTCGGTCGACCGCCCCGGTCGACTGGCAGACATGCACACTGATACGTGCATCTGCCAGAACTGCGGTCAACTGGTCCGGTCGACCGGACCAGACTGACACAGACTCGGTCGACTGCCCCGGTCGACCGGATCAGGTCAAAAATCATTTTTGGAAAAGAAAATAAAGAGGATTTTGATTTTAACAAAAATACTTTTGAAAAGGGAATAGAATTAAACATAAAGATGTATTTGTAGGCAAAAACTTGTATGCAAAATATTTTTGTATAATTTAAAAGAAATTATTTTGGAACGAGCATGTGCGCAAAAACGTGTGTGATAGAGCTTCAAACCTATCCACTATTCTTTAACATACTATAAACTGAAAAACAAATTACATGAAGACTTCTTGTGCTATCTTCAAGTCTTTGAGCCATCCAATGCCTTGCTAGAGCCTTCTCTTCTATGATCCTTCCTTGATGTGCAATTTGCCTTCCTTACTTTGTGGAACTTAGAAGTTCTTGCAATAGCTAAGCGAATGGTCTCTAAACATGGTACAAACCTGAAACTTATCTTGAATAGACTCGTTAGTACCAAATAGCACTAATTTGGTTTGTCATCATCAAAACACAAAACAATTGGAGAGTGTAGCCTCTTGGGCCAACAGTAAGTTTACACTAGCATATATTAATGTATTATAAAAGTAAACTAACAATCCTATACATGTGTATATAAATAACCAAACAAAAACTTTTAAATGGAGAAGTTACCAAGCATGGGCAATCTCCAAAATAGGTGCCTCCATGATAGCGATGCAAGCGCGATGTGTTCTTTGAGCTTAGTTGCATCCACCACCCGGGCACCGACTCCTCCTAAGTCTTGGAGGGTGAAGATCCACCTGTATCATTTAAATTTGGAGGGTCTTTTGGTACCCATATCTTTTTGGGTCCTTTTGGATTAGTACCGGGACGAACCCAAACATATTTATTGTTTACATTATGTTTAGCAAAACAAAATTTTTCTAAATGGCCTTTGCGGCCACAATGCGTGCATATGTAAATTCTACCACTACCATACATAAATGCATGCTTGTGTGAGTGTGCATGTTTCCGTGCATGTGCATGGTGAGTGTGTTTCCCTTGGGTTACTCCCTTGGAAAATCTAGATGCAAACTTATTTAAATCAAAAGCACAGTGTTGAATCTAAAACTTCAACTCGTTTTTGCATTTGAACAAAATCATTTTTATTATAAGAAATAATGGGGGTTTTCCCCTTACAAGCTAACTTATGATTTTCAAAATCAATTTTTACTTTCTTAAAAGCATTTGATAAATCATTTTTCTCTTTTTCAATAACATTAATTTTATCTTTTAAAGACTCATTTTCTCTTTTTAATTTCTTATTATGAGATTGAGAAATCTCATACCTATGTTGTAATTCTTCGAAAAATTGAGCTAACTCATCCATAGTTAACTCATCCTCATCTAAAGAGTTGTCGATAGTTACCTTCGAAGCATCGTCTCCATGTGCCATGAAGCACATGTGTGCGGCGTCGTTCTCCTCTTCGGATTCCGACTCCGTGTCGTCCCACGTTGCTACCATAGCCTTCTTCTTCTTTGGGGCATTCTTGGAGGTGGTTGCTTGAAGAGCGGGGCAATCCGCAATAAGATGTCCGATCTTCTTACAATGGAAGCAAGGACCGGGTTCTTCTCTTTTCTTTTCATACCTTCCTTGAGGTCTCCCTCTTCGGAAGTTGCTTTGCCTCCCCTTCTTGTAGAACATCTTGCCCACCTTCCGGATGAGCATGGCGAAGTCCTCATCGCAATCCTCCGATGAGTCATCCTCTTCAAGAATGGTTGGAGTGGCTTTGAAGGCGAGCGCTTTTTTCTTGGGCGCCTCCCTCTCTTCTCTAACCTTCATTTCCATCTCATGTGTTTTGAGATTTTCAATGAAGCCGGAGAAGTCCATCTCCTCCCGATCGTTGAGCTCCTTGAGGGTAGTAGCCTTCACTTCCCAAGATTTGGGAAGAGCCCGAATGACCTTCCGAATCTTTTGGTCATTATCGATTGTGTCACCTAGAGAAGATAAAGCATTAGTAATCTTGGTGAAACGAGTGAGCATGTCATCAATGCTCTCATTATCAAACATATAAAAATTCTCATATTGAGAACACAACAAGTCAATCTTAGATCTTTTGACTTGTGACGTTCCTTCATGAGTCACAATTAAAATATTCCAAACTTCAAATGCGGATTTGCAATTTATGATGCGTGATAAGTCATCCTCATTTAAGGCTTGGGTCAAGGAAAATTGGGCTCT
This sequence comes from Agave tequilana, assembly GCA_038442645.1. Classification (NCBI taxonomy): domain Eukaryota; kingdom Viridiplantae; phylum Streptophyta; class Magnoliopsida; order Asparagales; family Asparagaceae; genus Agave; species Agave tequilana. The sequence continues at coordinate 23,083 of JAVJIF010011212.1, read as the reverse complement.
AGCATTAGCTTCATAATCCTTGGAGGTGTCCTCGGACCATGAGCTCTCATCAGTGAGGGGTTCAATAAATTCTTTTGTAATGGACCTAACAACCCTAACTCCTAGGGACTTAAGGAAGAGGTTCATCTTGACCTTCCATATGGGAAAGTTCAAGCCATCAAACTTTGGTGGGGACTTGATGCTAGAAAAGTCAAGTGATGCCATGGGAAATGAGTAAAGTGCACAATATATGAAAAATGCAACAAATAATATAGCCAATGACAGGGATCTCCCTAAGGTGGTTAAACCAAATTGTAGGGTTAGGCTCTGATACCAATTGAAATCACCTAGAGGGGGGGGTGAATAGGTGATGGCTATATGAAATGTGGCAATAATGCGGAATTAAAAATTCTACTAACAAATTGCTCAAATTAAAAGACTAGTAATAAACACAATAAGTAGTGTAAGAAATAAAGGAGTTGAGTTTAGAGAAAATTCGAGCAAACGCAAACACAAGTATATGTTTCCGAGGTTCGAGCCACGCTCTACGTCCCCGCCTTCACACTTGAAGGATTCCACTATTGTTGATCCCACCGGATCGCCAATACAAGGACACACTTGTCCTATCTCTTGTGATGCCGCAACACCACCCGGAGCACACTAGCTCACCTTGAGGTCGATGCCTCTACAACTTCACACAAGAAGAAAATGATCACACTTGATCGAAAATTGCTCACTTGGCACAATCCTATAACCAATATGTAGATGTAGAATTTTGGGATTGTGTAGTGCAAATATCTAGAGTGAAGTAGAGGTAAAGGCTTCAAAAGGGTGTATGGAAATTTTGGCTTTGAAAATCTTTTCTCAAATGAAAGGCTTGAAAACTTATGAAAATCTCTTGTCAAATCTTGTAAAAATTGTTGTCCCATCAAGTTGAAATGACCTCCTATATATAGGGGATGAGAAACAGGGTAAAAAGGCTGGAGAGATTCGTTGGGGTGAGATCCCAACAAAATCTGTCAAAAAATAGAGCTGTTGGAGTCTGTCAGAATTTCTGACAGTTTCCGGTCGACCGGGCCGGTCGACCGCCAACGGTCATATTTCTGACCGTGGGGGGACAACGGTCGACCGCCCCGGTCGACCCGAACAAACAGAGAGCACTGTAAGTGCCCCGGTCGACCCGAGCGGTCGGCCGACGTACACACATGCACAGCGTGTACGTCGGTCGACCCGGACGGTCGACCGGCTCCTGTCAGTTCTGAAAAATCAGAACTGCAGAAAACCAGAACTAGGGTTTTTGGTTTTGGTCTTGTGGTTTGGGGTTTTGGACATTGTAAAAATAGGAGTATGACCATATGTCACTACCCTAACATGTTAAAACATTTTGATAAAGTTTCTCTTGATAAAAACTTGTTTTTTCTAAAAGTTGGTTTTTCCAAAAACTTAAAGTTTCTAAAAAACAAATTTCCAAACATGTTACCTATAAAACTAAGTAGGAAATCAAAATTGTTTTTGAAGCCATGAATCAAACTAAAGTGTGTGTGTGTGAGTGACAATCCCATAATTCTACTTCTAACATCTAGGTTTTGACAAAGATTCTAAAAGAAAAGCAAAATTACAAATCTGGGACTTTTTCATTGTCTTGATCTTGACTTGGTCTTTTCTTCATGTCTTGATCCCGAAGCTTCCTAATGTGCTTAGCTGGGAATGCACATTTTTAGCGGCATCCAAACTTGTGAGTCTTGATATCGGAGCCGTCAAATCAACCTGTTTTACCTGAAATACTTTTAAACAAAATTGTTAAATACATAACTAAATATGGTTTGTTATCATCAAAATATTCAACAAGATATAGGGCTAATGGCCTTTGGGCCAACACGCTTGACCCAATCAGACCACCACCGGAACCACCACCTTAAAGTAATATTTTCCTTCCCCTTCTTCTTTTTCATGCATCTATGCATTAATTCAAACATTGAGGACAATGCATGAGATAGGTGTGGGCGAGGGTTCTAACATAACTTAAGTTTTATTTATTATTCAAACAAAAAATTATTAACATTTTCTTTACTTTTAAAAACTTTTTGAAAATAGAAATAATTTTTTGACATATTTTTGTAAGAAATTAAGTCCATTTTAAGGAAAAGGAGAATCATAATTAGGATTTCTTATACTTGGTCAAAATAAGATTATTTATTTGATTTCTAAGGTTAGGAAGAAAATTTGTGAAAGTAATTTAGTCATGATCTTTACCTTGAAGAAATATGCACATCTTATACACTTATACATTTAGGGTTCAAAAATAAATATTCTTATGCCTTATAATATATATATATATATATATATATATATATATATATATATATATATATATATATATATATATATATATATATGTATATCTATGAAAAATAAACAAATCTAATTATTGATTAGCTAGGTGCTTTGGCCTAAGAAAGCCTTGGTATTTATGCAAAAGATAATTAATAAGTTTGAAAAAATATAGATATATAAATCCTCTGATTAAGCTGGGTATTTATGCCTCATGAAGCATAAGTATTCATGCCTAAAAGGGGTACATTTTATAAATAAAAACCCTTAATTTCGTGGCCTTGTCTGCTCGAGTGTTTAAGTCCTTAGGGGTGTTTTCTCACCTGGTGCCTTAAGACTTTCCGGTTTACATGTCACCGACTAAAGGCTCGTTACATGAGAAAATTAGAAAGCCTAATGGAATTGAGGAATAAATACCACCAAAAATAAATATAAATAAGGCATAGGAATTAGAGTTAAAGAACCCTTAGTCAAAATTTCACGATCATGAAGGTGCATATGACTTAGGGTAAAATAATAGACTAGATGAAAAATACAATTTGACCCTTGTCTTGATTGATAACAAATTTTTGAATAAAGACTAAGTTTAGGAATGAAAAGTTCAGTTTTCCTATAACTTATAGATTACTTAATTCTTACAATAATATTTTAAATATTTTTCTCTTTCAAAATGTGTTTTCAAAATACTAACACTTTGTTTCCCTTTCTTTATAGATTTTGTGGGTGTAATCCACTGAAAATTCTTACGAGATAAAACTCATCCTCTAGGAAAAATCTAGAGGTTTAACGGCTTGTTGCACATGCTCAGTACAATCGCATAACCTGCAAAAGTGGTCTAATAATCTTTGATTTAGTTTTATTATTTTGCTCGAGGACGAGCAAAAGATAGGTGTGGGGGTATGATTGCACACATTTATTACATTATTCTTTATTACATTTTCATATTTATCATATAATAAATCTGCTAAATTTCTTGTCTTAAATGTCTATTTTACAGAAGATAATCATGGGGAGAAAGAGGATAAAATCAAATAAATATAAGTTAAATTCAGATCTAATTAGATCTATTTAGTTAAAGGAGGATGATCTCAATCCAACTGGTTAAATTCAGTTTTCGATAAGTGATTAAATCTAAAGATTAACCGAGGATAACGTCAAATACAGAGTCCAAATCCAAAGGGATAATGGATAAAGAGAAGATCAACGGATGAGATGAAACAAATTTAGCTCAGATTCTGACTAGATACATTTTTGTATTTTAATCATAACTTATGCTACCGAAATTCAAATCTAATAACTCAAGATGATCCAGAAATAAAACTTAAAGGGCTACAACTCTTAAGTTGATCACTATTTCTAATTCTGTCAGTTGATAAGTTATATTCAGCAATCAATACGCCAACAAGCTGCAGATCAGAACTAAATATCCGCATCAAATCAAGTTTGGAGATAAGGGGAAGATTCAAATTTAAAAATATCCAGCTTCTCCTATCTTCATACTCCTATAACCTCTGCAATTCTCCTATAAATACCTGCAATCTTAAAGGCAGAGAAGGACCAAGCAAAAAGTAGAATTTAGGCTATACTATAGTTTGTAATTTAGGTTTTTAGTTTTTTTTATGTAATTTTTATTTTCTTTATGTAACTGACTGGAGAGGAGACTTTCATGGAAGAATGAGAACAAGCTTGTACTGACGGTGACACCGGTGTAAGTAATATTTTCTTTCATTGTTATTTGAATCAAATTGAAGTTTTCTTTTCTATTCTATTCTTGTTTTTATTTGCTTCCCTTCTGTAGTTTTTAGTTTTCTTTTATATAATTTTATTTTTTTTATGTAACTGAGAGGAGATGAGACTTTCATAGAGGAATGAGAACAAGCTTATACTGAGGGTGACACCGGTGTAAGTAATTTTTTCTTTCATTGTTATTTGAATCGAATCAAAGTTTTTTTTATATTCTTGTTTTCGTTTTCTTCCCTCTTCTGTGTTTGTGGATCCAAATGAATCCGATAGCCTCGAAGTTGCCTTGCCCTTGCAAGTGCCGTTGATGGCTTATAGTGATGGATATCTATTTCTATGATAGTGTAGCTTACCCTCTTCATTTCATAGTATAAATCGGGAATAGGGAAGATCCTATTTGTCATACTTCGCTCGCCTATACGGGTCAAAGGTAAGCAGGCGCCGAAGAAGTAAGTAAGTTTTTTAGGTTTTAGTTTTCTTTTCTTTTAACTTTAGTTTAGATCACCAACACCACTATCCCCTAATTCTTTTATCACTCTTTTCAATTTCTCTGTATGTATCCATCTTCTATTTTCACCACCTTCTTATTCTACCACTTTCTTCCTAACTTAACTGTAACACCATTTTTCTCTTTTCTTTTATGAAGATAAAGAAGAATTTTAACCATTAATTGTAGCATAAAAGAGAACTTACTAAAGAAGCTTCCATCACTAGTCCCTCCTTGTGGATCACGACCCGTGTAGCCACTTGCTATAGCAGTAGAATTGAGCACCTTGCACTATTGTTATAAAAATTTTGAAATTTTGTATTTTTGTGCAGGTAAAACCTCAATTAATAGATGACAAAGGATGCATTGCTTGCTTTGTCGTCTAGCTTGGATCTCTCGTCTTTGGGAATGTGAAATGAGGCTTGGCACCCAAAAACCCTCAGATGCTTATGGATACTTTTTTGACCGTCCAAACTTTCTCTGGTACATCTCCATTCAGGGGAGCTGAAGGAGATATATTGATAAGATCAACGGTTGTTCTAATTGCCTTACCCCAAAAAGATTTTGGCAATTTGGAGTGACAGCATACGCTAGATACTCTCCACGATGGTTCTATTCATCCTCTCGACAATGCCATTCTCCTAAGGTGTCTTTGAGACTGTCTTCTCATATTTGATCCCTTGTTTAGCACAATACTTGTTGAAGGGACCAAGGTGTTCATCGTCGTTGTTGGTGTGGATGCACTTTCACTGCCTCCCTGTTTCTCTTTCAACTTTTACTTGGTATTGTTGGAAGATATTCAACACTTGATCTTTGGACTTCAAGGTGTAAGCCCACACCTTCCGTGAGTGGTCATCTACAAGGTGAGAAAATAGAGTGCACCACCTAGAGTTTTGACTTTCATGGGACCATAGAGGTCAGAATACACAACATCTAATACATTTGATTTAGTAAAGTGAGAGGATCGTTTGAATGAAATTCGATGTTGCTTACTAGTTAAACAATCATCACATTTCTCTAATATTGTACCTTCTATGTCAGGTAGGAGAGACTTCTTTGCAAAGATTTGCATACATTTCTCACTTATATGGCCAAGTCGATTGTGCCATAGCTCGGTGGAGATCTTCTTTTTTATAGCATTCACCTCCATCTTGCTGAAATCACTTAGAGGGGGATGAATAGGTGACTAGCTAATCAAATAATGAATAATGCGGAATTAAAACTATTTATGCAAACTAAAAATTATTAAGCTAAACACACCAAGTATAACACAAGAGTATAGCAGAATTTTTGATGAAGGGCTTTAGACTATCTCCTCAAGATTCCTCTAGATAAGAGTTGAGGTGCCGCTAGGGCTCTCTTGGTTGAATACAAGTGTGAGCAAACAATCCCAAGCATATAATAGGCACAAGATATATCAAGCATATAGAGAGATAAGCAATGTTAGTATGCAAGATATAAACACAAGTGAGAGATAGAGAGATAGCAATCGCAAACACGGGGGAATTGTTTCGAGGTTTGAGCACCCTTGCTTTACGTCCCCGCCTTCAACACTATGAAGGATTTCCATTAGAGTCGTTCCCACCAGATCACTCGGTGCCGCAACACCTATAAGGAGTTCACACTAGAACTCTTGGACTCACTAGTCCCCTCACTTATTCCCGCAAGATCAAACACACGCAAGCACACTAGCTTGTCGAGGTCACACCTCTACACCGAGCTCCCACTAGAACTCGAAACAATATGAGCCCGCAAGTTCACCTCCTCAAATACAAAGATGAATATTTGGTGACCTAAACACTTTGATCACCTATAAACACTCTCACAACAACTCTCCTATAGGATTGATATAGCAATGAAAAGCTCAAGTATGTGTGAGAAAAACTTGGATAGATTTGTGGTGAAAAACTCAAGAAAATACTTTTGAAAATACTCTTGATAAACTCTCCTTTTGATATGAAAGTTTTAGCTCTAAAATAAGTGGAGATAAACACTTAGAGAGGTAGGAAAAACTAGCCTAAAACTCTCTTAAATCTTGTAGAAAACAGCCCAAAACAGCCCTAATTTATAGGCCTCCAAAAACTAGCCGTTGGGGATAACTCAGTAGAAAAATCTGCTATCGGTCGACCGTCCAGTTGACAGGTCAACGGTCAGATTTCTGACCGTTGTGCCATCGGTCGACCGCCCAGTCGACTGAAGCCTGGATACAGAGAGCAGAAGCTCTCTGTCGGTCGACCGCACGGTCGACCAGGGCCAAATCCAGAGAGCAGAGCTCTCTGTCGGTTGACCGGGTTGGTCGACCGGCCCTCTAGCCAAACAGTCTGTGCATGTCTGTACACATCGGTCGACCGGACCGGTCGACTGGCAGAAGGCCTGGTCCAACAATTTTAAGGGATTAAAACTTGGTCTTTTTACCTTCAATAAAATCTCATAAAATCTCATAAATTCTATAAAAATAAGTTCATTAATATACTTTGATATACAAACATGTTTGATTAAAAATCAAAACACATTACAAACATTTTGTACTATTTTTGTAATATAGAAATTTTGGCTTGAATAAAATTCTATATTTTTCAAAATCGATTTTTTCAAAACTTCTCCAAATACAAAAATAAGATATTTTAAACCTTTTGAAGCTTAGTGTGTATGAATATGATTCACTACACATATATGATGAAATATCTATATTTTTTACAATAAGCTCTAAAATAAGTTTTGATAAAACATATGTATATTTTGAAGCTTAAAAACTAAATCTGTATTTTCTAAAATACATATAAATTTTGTGTGTATGTATATGAGTACTTGAGCAATCCACCAACTAATCTATCCTTTACATTTTATATAAAAACAAATCTTGACACTTACAACCATGACACAAGTCTTCTTGAAAATTTTCTCTTGAAAATCTTCTTCTCTTTCTTAACTTGGTCCAAATTGATCTAATGAGTTAGACTCCTCTTGAGTACTTGATGTGATCTTGATGCGCAAGCTCTTGATCAACACGTGCTAGCTCCAAAACTTGACTTTGAATCCTTTGTTGAAGCTAAATATCAACTAAGATCTTGATCAAATATCTGAGACTAATTAAACACAAGATCATTAGTACATAACTACATGTGTTAATCATCATCAAAACTAGAGCGATAGGCCTCTGGGCCAACACTTGCATATGCTTGCATGCAAAGTGTAAAGAGAACTATATTTCTTTCCTTTTGCAACAATCAGTAATCCCTTCGTTAGCTTCCATTTTGCTCTGCCAAAATGGTTGATGTAGCCTTCGTTGTCAAGCTTGTCAGTAGAGATCAAATTGAGATGGATGTCCGGGACATGCCTCACATCTTTGAGTACCATAGTGCACCCAAGACCAGTCTTCAAGTAGACATCTCCTTTTCCGACAATCTTTGAGATGCTTTCATTTCCTATCCGAAAATAATCGAATTCTCCAGATGTGTAGGATGTGAAGAAGTCCGCTCGTGAAGTGAAATGAAAAGAAACACCAGAGTCTACGAGCCAGCTGGTGTTGTCACAAGGAAGACCAATAAAATTATCATCATATACAATTATTACCTCGCCATCAGAGGTAGCAGCCACCGTCGATTTGTCTTCCTTGTTGTCTTTTTCTTTCTCTTGTTTTTTCTTGAACTTTTGGCTTTTCCTCTTTATGTGTCCCTTCTTGTAGCAGTAGTAGCTGTTGGCCCAAGGTTACAATCAACCGGTTTTTAAGTTTTGATGATTACAAAACATATATATAGTTATTTGTACTAATCATTTTAGTGTTTAAGTAAGTTTCGGGGTTCTATGGATTTGTGATGTGCACTTCCCTAAAGGAAGATCATTTTGACTCAAGACAGTTCATTTCGGGTTCAAAGTATCAAGCTATCTCAAGATAATACCAAACTATTCAAGATCATGAAGAAGCCCACTTGAAGTCTTTGTAGTCACCTAGAACATATGTAAGACTTAGTTTGTTAAAGTTTGAGGTTGTGGTAAATTGGCTCAAGAACGCATACACACTTTCAAAAATACGGTTTTGATTTTTGATTTTTGTTTTAAGTTCATGCTTTGATCTCTATACATGACTCAAATTTTTACAAATTTTGTATCTTGTTTATATCATGTATATCTATCTTTACAGCATGATACTAAGCCATATATCCTTACAAAATTATTTTGAAAATTTCCCAAGTCTAGAAAATTTTCTTATTCAAATCTGTTTCAGGTCTGGCGGTCGACCGGGACGGTCAACTGATTAGTCTCTAATTTTGCATAATTTTCATCACATTCTCACATTTATTTGATAATAAATTCTGCTAATAATATCTTTCTTGCTTGATCTTAGGTCAATGGTGGGCAAATGAAGAAGAAAACCCAAATCACCATTTAATTGGTGATTAAAGGGCTAGTAAAATGGCTATTGACCTAGAAAGCTGACTCTATCAAAAACCAGGAGCGTTAGCCGACAGGGGGATAACAGCGCAGCACGCAGCAGGCGGCGCCGCACGCGCCGCCCAAGGAAAGCTGCGGAAACGCGGCATTTTGTCGCGTTTTCGCGGCCAAACCAGAAACTGAGAATCCAGCAGACAGGGGGGACAACCAGGCGGCGCGCAGCAGGCGGCGCTGCGCGCGCCGCAAAAGTAACGCCGCAAAAACGCGGCTTTTGCCGCGTTTCCGCGGCCATACGGCGGCGCCGCGCGCGCCGTTTGGGGTCACATCCTGCCTTCTGGCCCCCCCCAGGCGGCGCCGCATAGGCCGACTAAGGACAGCCGCGGAAACGTGGCTTTTGCCGCGTTTCCACGGCCATATGGCCACGCCGCGCGCGCCGTTTTGGGTCATTTCTTGTCTCCTGGCCCCCTGTTCCCCTGATACTATAAATACCCCATGGGGTTTCAAAGTCGAGAGATATGCAAGAAGGAGAGAGTTAGGGTAGTTTTAGTTTCATGTTATAGTTTAGTTTAGGTTAGGTTAGTTTTCTTCCTCTTCCTCCATTGTAATTTCCATTTTGTAGATCTTGTATTAGGGAGAGAGAGTGGTACATGTTGGGAAGTAAGAGTGCTTGTAATGGAAGGTGACAATCAATGAAAGGTGCTCTCTTACCTTATCTTTGTTTTCTTCTCTCTAATCTCTTTTACATGTGTAGCTAATCTTTTCTCTCATGGCAACTAACTACTAACCACCAACTTGCTAACTTCTTTTTTGGTAATCCACATGAATCTAATAGCCTCATTTTGGCCTTGCTCTTGCAAGAGCCATTGATGGCTCATGATGATGGATCTAACTCTAACTTCTTAACTCTCTAACAAGCTAACATTACTTTATTTCATGCTTGCTCTATTGAGTTTTGATGATTTAAGTGTAGCTTGCACTTGTTTGTTGAGTTAGGTTGTGAAGAGTTACATATGGGTCATGCTTTGAATTGCTCTTGAACCAAGGACTAGTGATGGCCAATGATACTTGTGAGGCAACTATCACTAAGAGGTTAGCATGTTGGTGGAGTCATTAGTAGTTAGTAGCCGTGAGTTTTCTTTCTCTTTCACTTGTTTTAGAAAAATATCCAAAAATCACAAACATATTCTTTTCTATGTTTCCCACTTCTTTGTGTTTCACCGTACTTCTCTTTTATTCTTTATTTTCTTTTCTTTTCATTCTTTAAAACTTTGAAGAACTTTTAACATAAACGTGAATCAACCGGTAAAGCTTCTATCGCCTCCCGTCCTTGTAGATACGACCCGTATAGCCACTTCGCTACTACGGAAGAATCGCAAAAGCAGTAACTTCGACCCACACTCTATTTACTTATTCTTGTGCTTGCTTTTTGCCGATCATCGACCGGATCCATTCCAGGCTTGGCCGGTCGACCAACCCGGTCGACCGCGCCTTGTGTCTAGGGCGTGCACGTTTTGTGCATGTCTGTCGGTCGACCGACCGGTCGGCCGAGTGAAAGCAGCTTGCTCTCTATTTTTGGCCGGTCGACCGTGTCGGGCGACCGATAGCTCAAAATATTTTTTCCCTTTGGCGTCCGGTCGACCAACCGGTTGACCGAATCTAACGGCTAGTTGCCAATTGGACTGCCGGTCGACCAGGCCGGTCGACCGACAGCCGTCTCCAGCCGCCAACGGCTAGTTTCTGATTTTCTGATTTTCTGGGGATTTGATTGGGATTTGAGTGTCAGTTTTTTCTGAAATTTTGAGGGCTATTCTCTGAACCTATTACCTAGTTTTAATCATGTTTAGACCTCCTCCATTCTGTTGACTGAGATTTCCTGCACACAAAAATAAGGATATTAGATTTTAGAAATAATAGTGTGCAAGTTCTCAATTCTAATCCGCGGCAGCAGGGCTATGCGGGTCGTGATCCTCAGGGAGGGACTGCGATGGAAGCGTTAAGCAAGTTATCTCTTTTTTTTTTATCTTTTTATTATTAGTAGTGGTATTTACAATGGATGGTATTTACAATGAAGTGAAGAAAAGAATTGTGGAAGATGTGGATTTAATCTACAAAAAAGAAAAGAAAAGAAAAGGAAAAGACTATAAAATACACACCTACCTCTTCAGTCCTACTTACCTTCGATCCTTTTGCGACGACTTACTTTTTCTCAGAAGATTTGCAAGTATGGCGTATAGGATGTTCGTCGCCATAAGCCATCAAGGGATCTTCGTTGGCTAGGCAGTCTCGAAGCAATCGGATCTCACGGATTGCAAGTCATCAGAGAGAAACAATGACATAGAACAAGATTAGAAAAACAAAGATAAAGCGAGAATAAAGAAACAATGAAACTAGAATAAAAACAAACCAACCTCGAGCAGATTTTTATTAACAATGGGGGAAAAATAAAAACTTACACCGATGTCACCTCAGTACAAGTATGATTCCTTCCTCCATGAAAGCATCTCCACTCTCAGTTACAAAATTTACAAAATGAAAATAAAATCTAACCTAAAACCTAAACCCTAGCTTTTGGCCCTTTTGCTCGCCTCTGGACGACTCTGTACGTTGCACTGCAGGAGATATTTATAGGTGCAGAAGGCCGAGGAGTCCTGGATGAACTTGCCCACGAAATCTGGGATTCTAACTCATCCAGAATGCCGCGCTTTTGCCGCGGTTCCGCGGCACTTTAGTGGCTTCTGGCCACGCGCTTTGGCGCGTGGCCTCTCCTGGTCCGTCCATTTGGGCGCCTGCTTCTGGAAGTTCGATCCTGGCTCTAAATATTGGGATATGGATATAACTTGGAAATCAAGTTATCTAGATTTTGTATTCTCCCAATCTTTTATCCACGAATTTCCTTCTCATCTTTGGCTTTTATGCTCATCCTGCAAGAGTTTAGGGTTGGGTAGAATTCTATCCTTCCCTCATCTTTAATAATTGCAACTTTAGCCCTTGTATAATTGCACTTTGACAATCTGATATTTGCACTTTGACTCTTGGGCTTCAAATATGGGCTTTTGGGCTTCATTAGGCTTTATTTATTATTAAAATAATAATTCGAGGCCTGCACACAATAAATTACAAATTATTAATAATTGTGCAGAATTAAATGAATAAATATGAAAATGTGATGGTAAATGTTATGATAAAAATGCACTTTTGACTACCAATCACACCCCCACACTTATCTTTTTGCTCGTCCTCGAGTAAAAACAAAGAAAAGAAAAAGAAAAGAAGAATTAATCTAACCTAACTCACTTTCGTAGGAATCACGGTTGCACTTAGCATGTGCAACAAGCCGTTAAACCTCTAGGTTACCCTAGAGGACGAGTGTTGTCTCGTGAGGGTTTTCAGCGGATTGCACCACAAAATCCATAAAAAGGAAAATATTTGAATTATATTTGAAGAGACTAAGTAGTCTATAAGTTTTAGGATTATCATTTATATTCATTCTTTAAACTTAGTCTTAATAAAGTTAATTGTTTTCCATTTTAGGTAAGAATTAAAATTGAATTTCTAATATAGTCTTTTTCGTTACCAAAAATCATATGCATCCTTATGTTTTTACTAGGAATTCCTTAACTTGGACTCTCATGCCTCTTTATATATATATATTTTTTTTTTATTTTTTTTTAATGTATAACGCATCTAATTTCTTTCGTATAAGCATTAAGGCTTCTTAAGGCCCTCATACCTAACTAATTGACTATTAGATGTGTTAATACATATAAAAGTAATTTTTCCTTAATTTCCTTAGGCTTTCTAATCACCCATGTAACGAACTTAAAGTCGATGACTCCCAAACCGGTTGGCTTTAGGGCACCAGGTGAGAAAACACCCGCGGACTCAAATTCGAGTGAACTAGGCCCCAAAACTAAGGACTTTATTTTATTTACTCACCTTTAGGCATGAATACTTATGCTTCTTGAGGCACATGTATCAGCTTAATTGGTGATTTTTTTTTCTTTTTTTTTTTTTATGAGGCACAAGGTCTTTGTCTTAGAATCCTAGATATGCATTTGGTATGCATATTTCATTAAGGTAAAAATCAAGACTAATTACTTATTCAATTTCTCTCCTATACCTAAAAATTTAAACAATTTATTTATTTTAACCAAGTTTTTAGAAATCCTAATCATGATTTTCCTAATCCTTAAAACTAACTTAGATTTCTTTCAAAAAATAAGTCAAAATATTCCTTTTTATAACATTTTTTTTTAAAAAAAAAATTTTTTTTATTAGCAAATTTTGTTAGTTTCTACCTTATGTTAGTATGTTAGTAAAGCCCACCCCCACACTTATCTCATGCATTGTCCTCAATGTATGAATGAATGCATATATGCATGAAACAGAACAAGGGAAGGCGGAAGTTACCTTAGGGTGGTGGTTCCGGAGGTGGTCTAATTGGTCCACGAAATGCGGCCCAAACAAGATAACGTGGTAGTTCACGGGACCTACCTTTATTGACCTCTTTTTTATTTACATATTTACAGTCCCCAGAATGAATAGGATCATGGAAGATCCTCTCGTGAAACTTACTCCCTTTACATGACCAGTCCTGGAAAATCATCACAGAGTCATGGTCTATACCTATGTCCAACAAAAGAATGTGACTTGGTAAAATGGTTGACTTGGACTCAAGAATGATAGGTTCAGGATCTAATACCGACTCAGGAAAGAAACTCAAATCAAGTAAAGGTTCAGGAGTCGGGCTAGGATCAAGAGGTGGGTCCAAGTCAAGAAATTGAAACTCAAGTCTACAATCATTTTCCCACAATGGAATGTGACTTAATGTTGGTGATTCAAGTTCAGGAATGATAGGTGTGGGAATCAAAACTGACTTTAAAATATTACCTAAGTCGGGTAACAAAACAGGAGTCAATAATGATTCGGGAATTTGAACTTGATCATAGATTTGGGAATCTAGGTCATATATCTCATTAGTTTCAATCTCATAAAAATTAGAACTTGCTAATTTGTCAAGGGGACTTTCAAAAGTATGAAATTGGTCAAGTTCACTATGATGATCTTCAAAAATGGGTGATTCAATTTCATGATCTATGGGCACAGGAATAAATGTTGGCTCAGAAAGTTGGTCCAAATTGGGTAAGGATACTGGAGTCAACATAGATTCGAAGATGAAAACTGAATCGCAAAGTTGGGGATCGGATTCACATTCATAATCTAATTCAATCTCATTGAAATTAAAACTAGCCAATTTGTCCAAGGATTGGGATTGAGCAAGTTCATATTGATGTGATGAATTTGAATTTTGATCAAGGTCTTCTAAACAGAATGATTCTTGGTTCCTATCAAGATGCTCAAGAATGTTTGAAAGTCTAGAAATTTGATCATTCATCGTATCTTGCAACCGATCCACTTTTTCTTCTAACCCATTGAATAGATCAATGGAGGACTGAAACCTTGGTGATGTGGGAAAAGACGTATATGAAGATAATGGTTGAACAGGTGGTTGACCATATGGCTCAGGGGTGTTGAATCCCCATTGACTCTGTGAAGAGTAGTGATGATTATTCCAATCTTGTTCATAGTATTGGGACTGGGGCATGTAATGATTCGGATAAGACCAATCTGGCACACTAGGTTGGTCAAAGTTATGATATGCCGGGTTGGTAATATCCGAATAAGAGGTTGGTGTGTAATATGGATCCTCATTAAAATTGAAAAAATTGTTGTTATAGGCCATATCACACAATCACAAAAAAAAGAAAAAAAAACAAACAAAAAAGAAAAAATTTCTAACCTAAGTTAGGGTAGACCTAGACCTAGACGACTCCTAACTGGTTAGACTGTCCACGGGAGGTAGGGTGCAGACTTTGACCACGAGTTAATCAGCCAGGTCAGGGCAAGAGTGGTGGGAGGTTTTCAGTCAAAGACGTTCCTTAATTAAATAACCACCAATCTTCGGGCTTTCGGCCCTCAATCCCCTTCCTAGACACTGATTTGGCAGGAGTCAACTTCCAACACTGTTCCCCCTTAGGATAATCTCCTAATTGAGTCCGAGTGTCCCTAGGGCCAACGTCTACTAATTTTTAAGTTAGGCTTGGGTTAGTGAGTGCTCGGGATATGATTTTTGGGCTAAGGAAGGGTGATGAAATCCCCACCTTATCTTGTTAATGGGTTATGCCCTTAAGATGAATTAGTGCAAGTGTACAAGATAAGTAGATAAGATTCACTCAAAGCAGAAAATCAACCAAGAGATGAGTCCTATTCTACATGCAATGCGTACGTACCTTGCTCCTCCAGCACTCTTCAACAGTAAATAAAAATAATTGAAAAGACACGTGCCTAATATGCAAACGTCTAATCAATTTTTATTTTTAACAACCAATGATTTACTGTTGAATTATTAGCAATTTACAGGTATATCACAGAACAAAACAGAATAGAGCAGTAAGCAGTAATCTCAAATTTCAGCAATCTGCAAAAAACTGAATTAGTAGTTCACTGCACTTGCCGCGGATCCGCGGCTCTGGCCGCGTTTCCGCGGCAAACTTGCAGGCCCTCGTGCTCTGCCTTCGAGGGCAGAGGCACTGGGTTGCTGTATGTCCTTGCTGCTGCTCTGTTTCTGTTTCCTGTTCTCCAAACCTGCAAACAGAAAAGAATAAAGAATTAGTTAAAAATTAAATTTTTGTTTTAGAGATAAACTTACCGTCCCTCCCCGGCAACGGCGCCAATTTGTTGACTGAGATTTCCTGCACACAAAAATAAGGATATTAGATTTTAGAAATAATAGTGTGCAAGTTCTCAATTCTAATCCGCGGCAGCAGGGCTATGCGGGTCGTGATCCTCAGGGAGGGACTGCGATGGAAGCGTTAAGCAAGTTATCTCTTTTTTTTTTATCTTTTTATTATTAGTAGTGGTATTTACAATGGATGGTATTTACAATGAAGTGAAGAAAAGAATTGTGGAAGATGTGGATTTAATCTACAAAAAAGAAAAGAAAAGAAAAGGAAAAGACTATAAAATACACACCTACCTCTTCAGTCCTACTTACCTTCGATCCTTTTGCGACGACTTACTTTTTCTCAGAAGATTTGCAAGTATGGCGTATAGGATGTTCGTCGCCATAAGCCATCAAGGGATCTTCGTTGGCTAGGCAGTCTCGAAGCAATCGGATCTCACGGATTGCAAGTCATCAGAGAGAAACAATGACATAGAACAAGATTAGAAAAACAAAGATAAAGCGAGAATAAAGAAACAATGAAACTAGAATAAAAACAAACCAACCTCGAGCAGATTTTTATTAACAATGGGGGAAAAATAAAAACTTACACCGATGTCACCTCAGTACAAGTATGATTCCTTCCTCCATGAAAGCATCTCCACTCTCAGTTACAAAATTTACAAAATGAAAATAAAATCTAACCTAAAACCTAAACCTAGCTTTTGGCCCTTTTGCTCGCCTCTGGACGACTCTGTACGTTGCACTGCAGGAGATATTTATAGGTGCAGAAGGCCGAGGAGTCCTGGATGAACTTGCCCACGAAATCTGGGATTCTAACTCATCCAGAATGCCGCACTTTTGCCGCGGGTCCGCGGCACTTTAGTGGCTTCTGGCCACGCGCTTTGGCGCGTGGCCTCTCCTGGTCCGTCCATTTGGGCGCCTGCTTCTGGAAGTTCGATCCTGGCTCTAAATATTGGGATATGGATATAACTTGGAAATCAAGTTATCTAGATTTTGTATTCTCCCAATCTTTTATCCACGAATTTCCTTCTCATCTTTGGCTTTTATGCTCATCCTGCAAGAGTTTAGGGTTGGGTAGAATTCTATCCTTCCCTCATCTTTAATAATTGCAACTTTAGCCCTTGTATAATTGCACTTTGACAATCTGATATTTGCACTTTGACTCTTGGGCTTCAAATATGGGCTTTTGGGCTTCATTAGGCTTTATTTATTATTAAAATAATAATTCGAGGCCTGCACACAATAAATTACAAATTATTAATAATTGTGCAGAATTAAATGAATAAATATGAAAATGTGATGGTAAATGTTATGATAAAAATGCACTTTTGACTACCAATCACATTCCCTATAAATAGAGGGGATTGGTCATTTGCAAAACACAAGAAAATACCCATTGTTTTCAAGTTTTAAAAGAAAGAAAAGTGTTTCAAAAGCTCTCAATTCCTTTTAAGCATTCTTGGCTAGTGTTTTCAGTTGTGTTTTCCAACTACTTTCATTTACAACTGAGTTTGTTTTTCTCACTACACTTCTTGAGCCAAAATCTCTCCTCACTCTATAAGGAAGTTGTAAAGAGAAGTTTGTGATCCCTTGTTTGATCACTTGGTTACTTGTTCTTCTTGCTTTGTGAATCCTCTTCGGTAGAAGATTGGATTGGTGGAGTTCGGTACTCCGGTCTTCGGTAGACCTCTTGTAATTGGTGGAGTTCGGTACTCCGGTCTTCGGTAGACCATGTAATCCTCGGTGGAGATAGTCGAAACCCTTCACGGCGGTGAAGGCGGGGAGTAGAGCGGTGGCTCGAACCTCGAAACAAATACCTTGTGTTTGCGATTGATTTCTACTCTTTGCTATCCTTTATTGCTCTTCATTTTTTTACTTGTGTTTTAGCATTTTATTTCTAACTTGTGATATATTTTGTGTGCACTTCAACATTGCATTCATTCCATTCCTTGCCATATTGTCGATCATTACTCATACAACAAGATTGCAATACGCACCTCAAACTCTTATCTAGAGGAATCACGAGGAAAGAGTTCAGAGCCCTTCACCGGGTATTGGCTCTTAGTCTTGTTTTGGGTGATCGTTGCATCATTTATTCATAGTTGTTTAATAAGATCATTAGATTAGCATTAACACCTATTCACCCCCCTCTAGATGTTTTACAGTAGCATTTAATTTTCTTCCTTGAAATTCGGTTCTCTAATTTTGATTTGCCCTTAGATCCGTCATACTTGCTAGGCCTCTGGCTCTTGCTTCTCCCTCACCTTTTAGTGACAAGTGCTTCCGAATGCGAAGAAGAACCCAACGATTTTCTCCTTGTTTCTTCATTAAGTAGACTCCCGATCACTTGGCTCATAGTGACAACGCCGTTGGGGCCGAGTTGCTTAGTGAAACCACAAGATTTTCTCAGCTATCTGTTAATAAGCTCAAAAGTAACAGGGCCTGCAGTTCATCATCAAGAGTCATCTTCATAGAAGAAAGCAGATTAATAAATACTTTGTACCTCATTCAGATGTTCAGCGATTAAGCCATTCTCCTTGTACTTCAGGGTCACGAGCTGCCGGATTAAGAATGCCTTATTCCCTGTCATCTTCCTCCCATAAAGATCTTCCAATTTCTTTCAAAGAGAATGTGCAGACGTCTCGGTGGACATATGGTGGAAGACGCTATCGTCGAGCCACTACCGAATGTATCCCACTACCTTCCGATTGAGCTTCTTACAATCGTCCTCGGATGAAGTCTCCGACTTGACTGAATTTCCCTCTATCGGTGCGAAGAGATTCTTGTAGTAGAGGAGATCTTCCATTTTTGACTTCCAGATCATCTAGTTGCTTCCATTGAGGTTGACCATATGAATGTTGATTGGAAGTTGTCTTCATAGCTTTACACAGGAGCTTAGAAAACCTTCGCTCTAATACCACTTGTTGGGAAGCGAAGACTTTCACATTCTTTGTGTTGTGATAAATAAATAAAAAGAAAAATAGAGTAAGAGAGAAAATCACACAAACAGAGTATACCAATGATTATCAAGGTTCGGCTCCCATGTAGTGCCTACGTCCTCCCCACACTCCACCAATTTCACTATAGCAAATGCAAAACACAAAAGTGTCTTCTCAAGCCGGTAATAGCATAGCTTGAGGATTTTTTAACTTCTCTCACAATGATCTTGAGAGGATGAACACTCACTCACAACTGTCTTTGTGTAATAGAATTTTGTTGTTGTATCTACAACTCCCATCTCCCCTCTTTATAAAGAGAAGGCTAGCTTTTTGTATTCCTCACACTATAATGAGAACACGCTTTATCTAGAGAAGCCCAAAGAGCAACCCTTCCATCTTCCAAGGCATAGAAGAAACCCACAAATCTGTCCAGATTCGTGCATGCAAAATATGACTGGACATGCAACTTCAAACCAAGGATAATTTCATCAATGCTCATTCAAATGCTTTAATTCAAAGCCTGAGATAATCCTGGAATGTTCCTTACCAACTTTGGTGTTGTTGACCGAGCCAAATAATGACTGCATCATACTCAAAATTGCCATCTAAAATCGCATCTTGTCATAGAAATCTGCATCGTGAAAATTGACTAAATTATTAGCTGAACCCAACCAGGTGACCAAACTCATGGAGAATAATCATGACAATTCATCATGGGGATGGACCCCGTTCCCATCACCGTCTCACAAGGAAGGGGGGGTGTGGAAGTCTTTCTAATTGAACTATGCTCAGCTGATGGAAATCTTCATACTCGTTATTCATATAAAACATAGATAATGATAATGATAGCACATCTAAAATATCTACATGAAAATTTTGCTATGTCCAAAAACACACGTTTCATGCACAAGTACTGTGAGACAAATATTTTTGTTGAAAATAGACACTCTTCCAATCTTAATCTTATGACTTAACATAAAAGAATATTAAGCTTAAAGGCTTCTTTTGGCAAAAGGTTAAGGAAGAGCGATTAAGATGGGGGGTTAAATTAAATAACCCATCTAAAATAAGGGATAAAGAAAAAGGTTAAATTAATTAGCTCGCTATCAAAAAATTTAATATAATCTTGTGCACATTTGAGTGTTTGAAAAAGATGAAGATTATAGACAAATTTATATACAAATGGGAGGGTTATCTCTAAGCCATCAAAAGAGATTGATTTGTTAACCTCTATTTTGCGGGGTTAACTACTTTTAACAGATTAAAATTCAAAGGATTTAGATTACCCGTATTAAAGGGTTAAGAGTAGCTAACCCCTCAAAATGGAGGATAACAAATTAACCTCTTTTAACAGATTAAGAGATAACTCTTCTACTTATAAATAAATCTGTCCATAATCTCCATCCTTTCCAATGCTCAAATATGCACAAGATTACATTAAATATTTTTATAGCGGGCTAACTAATTTAGCCCTTTTATCTCTTTTTCACGACGGATTATCTAATTTAACCCACCATCTTAATCCGTCCTCCTTAACTCTTTACCCAAATGAAGCCTTCTAGATTTAATCCAAAGTAATTGCTATACATTTTTCTAACACCTCTTTTGTATAAGAATTAAAAGTCTATAACCCTTATCCTTTCCAAACACTTAAATAAGTACAAGACTATATTAAATTTGAACTTTTTAACCCTTGTCTTTGTCTCTTATTGTATTATCTAATTTAACCTACCATCTTATTTCTTTTTGGAGCCAGAGAGAGAACTCATCTTCTTCTTCATATTTTAATGCTTTTCGTTAATATCAAGCTAATGTCCAAATTATCTGATTAATATCATATTGTTGTTGAGTTAAAATATCCATATCTCCTAGTAGCACCTATCTCTGATCCAGATGCATAACATGATCTGTTTTACAAACAAATACAAATGGTTTAGAAAATTTTTGATAGTTTGTGTTGGGTGTTAGATAATCTATATACAACCTACATCAAACTTTTGTCATGTAAGGGGGAAGAAAATTGCAATCTTGTTTACATAATAATGAATGAATATCAAGTGCCATCTCTCGAATATTCGGATTCCAAATCCTAAGAGAATTCCAAGAGCAAGTCATTCCAAAAATTTGGGTGAAAAAAAAAATACTTCAAAAGCTAGAGGAATATACTTGGAATTTTTTTTTTTTTGGCCTTAGGGACACCACAAATGTTGTAAAGGTCTTGCCCTTGAAAGATCAAACAATAGAATATAATAATCGACAACAGGCAGAACTAATTAACAGCAAACTTTGAGGGTTGTTTGGCGACAAGAGTTATTAAGAGTCTGGCTTCTAACTTTTGCTCACTATTTTTAACACTTGACTAGAATAAGAGTTAGCGAGTAATCATCACATGACTTGTCAAGAGCAAATTTAGGATTTTTTAAAAAAAGAAAATAATATACACTTTGCCAAGTACTTTGTGGGGGCAAGTGCCCCCCCAAAAAAAAAAAAAAAAAATCCATTTATCAAACTTGGTTGGCTTATTGTTTTACATTTGCTTGGTACTTGTTTCAGTGATCGAATTGTTTTTAGAGAAAATTTTTTAATACCTGTATGTTATACACACTTCTCTATAAAAAAGTAACACATATAGGTCTTCACCATTTGAAAATAATGGATACCATTCAGGGCTGTAAAAAAAAGTTTTTTATATATGTTATGGAGTTACCGCATATAGCTTATGTAGAGGAAATAGAGACTGAGGACCATATTGACCGAAAGCTTAAGTTGTTAAGTCTTCTTTATTTCAATTTTCTACTTAAAGTCAATCAAATTTTTTTATTCACTTTTCAATTTCAAACCATATTCGCATATAAATATCCCAACAAGCCACTGTCTGTGGGAAACCATCTAGGGTTCTATGCGGAGGAACATGATGGGCTTTAAATAGAGATTGAGGATCAAATTGACCCTAAAGTTTGAGCTGTTAGGTCTCGGCTTGCTTTTTAAGTTTCAAACTTTTCTATTCACTTTTCAATGTGGGACTATGTCCTCCCATGAATATCCCAACAATTGGATCTTGGCCGTCCATAGAAAACCCATCCACGGAAATCCCAGTTACAACAATTCACGAATCTCACTATCTATGGGAAACTCATCATGGTTGCTTAATCCTTCTGGGAAACTATACAGACCTTGGTTAGCTCCCTTTTCTCATAGGCCGTATCAGACTCTCTACTCACACAATATGTGCTCCCAATGACATATAACTCTTCAACATTCAAAAATAATGAGTAAACATTTAGGGAGATCTATAAATGAACACCGTTCAGGGAGACTGATAGGTGTTACCTTATTGTAAAAAAATTTGTAGGCTATAAACGTGTAAGAATAGAATTTTTCATTTTGTTATAATTCAAATTGTAAAAATAGCTATTTTCTTTACAACTTATGTCTTGGAGTTTTCTTACAATTTGCAATTTATGTTTTGGTAACTAATAACATCAGAATTTAGAGTTTCAAAACATTAATCCAATCCAATAACACTAAAAAGTAAAATTCAAAATAGTTTACTGAACTCTGAACAAGCAACATTAATTTTTTATATTCACACTGTGTTTGTTTCTTTTTTTGTTTTGTGTTTTTTTTTTTCCTTTGCTTTTCGATAAAAAAAAAATAATCACACTGAAAATATAGCAATAATTTGAGAAAATGAGAAGTGATCATAATATGCTCAAGTGAAATTTGAACCTACTATACTACAATACCACTTGCATTATTTAGCATCATTTACACTGTAAGCTCTGGATCAAGTCAAAAACAGGTACAAATATAATTAGATTCAATAAAAACAAGATTTCTATAGAAGTTAGAGACTGCAACCTGTAATGGACTGATCATATGTTAGTTGAAAATGATGTGCATTAAATAATGACAAAACCTCATCCTTTTCCACAGAATATACAGAATAATTCATATTGCATATCAACAGAGAATCTTTAGAGGTTGTTTCACTAATAAATAAATCCCAAAATAATGTATTTGGTTAGAGAAACATTCTCTCAATGGTGTACTAGTATAGAACTATACAAGATATGACATTTGTCTCTTTAAGAGTTTGAAAGAACTTTTAATCATCAAGAAAAGGGAAAAGGAAAAAGATAAGATAAAATAATACTCTTGCTCAAATTATATCTTCTTCTTTTTAGGTAGAACTGGTTGTAAAGTCAGAAAAGACACTCTCAATTATTGTTTTATTTTAATATAAAAATTCATGACATTTAAACGGTTTGGAGGAGACCAAAGTTAACAAAAAGTGATAGGAAAATGTTTTTTTATGATGTTTCTGATTTGAAATATTTAATCTGAACATATATATATTGTTTGCATATCCATGTGTGAATATAGTGTCAAGTTGAGAAGTGAAAGAAAAACTGACAGGTTTAAACAGAAATTAAGACTGTATATTCCAATCCATTTCTCTTTTTTATC